>JACGWO010000011.1:15824865-15827365 GCA_034509735.1 Sesamum alatum
GTTTAGGGTTTAGGGTTTAGGGTTTAGGGTTTAGGGTTTAGGGTTTAGGGTTTAGGGTTTAGGGTTTAGGGTTTAGGGTTTAGGGTTTAGGGTTTAGGGTTTAGGGTTTAGGGTTTAGGGTTTAGGGTTTAGGGTTTAGGGTTTAGGGTTTAGGGTTTAGGGTTTAGGGTTTAGGGTTTAGGGTTTAGGGTTTAGGGTTTAGGGTTTAGGGTTTAGGGTTTAGGGTTTAGGGTTTAGGGTTTAGGGTTTAGGGTTTAGGGTTTAGGGTTTAGGGTTTAGGGTTTAGGGTTTAGGGTTTAGGGTTTAGGGTTTAGGGTTTAGGGTTTAGGGTTTAGGGTTTAGGGTTTAGGGTTTAGGGTTTAGGGTTTAGGGTTTAGGGTTTAGGGTTTAGGGTTTAGGGTTTAGGGTTTAGGGTTTAGGGTTTAGGGTTTAGGGTTTAGGGTTTAGGGTTTAGGGTTTAGGGTTTAGGGTTTAGGGTTTAGGGTTTAGGGTTTAGGGTTTAGGGTTTAGGGTTTTAGGGTTTAGGGTTTAGGGTTTAGGGTTTAGGGTTTAGGGTTTAGGGTTTAGGGTTTAGGGTTTAGGGTTTAGGGTTTAGGGTTTAGGGTTTAGGGTTTAGGGTTTAGGGTTTAGGGTTTAGGGTTTAGGGTTTAGGGTTTAGGGTTTAGGGTTTAGGGTTTAGGGTTTAGGGTTTAGGGTTTAGGGTTTAGGGTTTAGGGTTTAGGGTTTAGGGTTTAGGGTTTAGGGTTTAGGGTTTAGGGTTTAGGGTTTAGGGTTTAGGGTTTAGGGTTTAGGGTTTAGGGTTTAGGGTTTAGGGTTTAGGGTTTAGGGTTTAGGGTTTAGGGTTTAGGGTTTAGGGTTTAGGGTTTAGGGTTTAGGGTTTAGGGTTTAGGGTTTAGGGTTTAGGGTTTAGGGTTTAGGGTTTAGGGTTTAGGGTTTAGGGTTTAGGGTTTAGGGTTTAGGGTTTAGGGTTTAGGGTTTAGGGTTTAGGGTTTAGGGTTTAGGGTTTAGGGTTTAGGGTTTAGGGTTTAGGGTTTAGGGTTTAGGGTTTAGGGTTTAGGGTTTAGGGTTTAGGGTTTAGGGTTTAGGGTTTAGGGTTTAGGGTTTAGGGTTTAGGGTTTAGGGTTTAGGGTTTAGGGTTTAGGGTTTAGGGTTTAGGGTTTAGGGTTTAGGGTTTAGGGTTTAGGGTTTAGGGTTTAGGGTTTAGGGTTTAGGGTTTAGGGTTTAGGGTTTAGGGTTTAGGGTTTAGGGTTTAGGGTTTAGGGTTTAGGGTTTAGGGTTTAGGGTTTAGGGTTTAGGGTTTAGGGTTTAGGGTTTAGGGTTTAGGGTTTAGGGTTTAGGGTTTAGGGTTTAGGGTTTAGGGTTTAGGGTTTAGGGTTTAGGGTTTAGGGTTTAGGGTTTAGGGTTTAGGGTTTAGGGTTTAGGGTTTAGGGTTTAGGGTTTAGGGTTTTAGGGTTTAGGGTTTAGGGTTTAGGGTTTAGGGTTTAGGGTTTAGGGTTTAGGGTTTAGGGTTTAGGGTTTAGGGTTTAGGGTTTAGGGTTTAGGGTTTAGGGTTTAGGGTTTAGGGTTTAGGGTTTAGGGTTTAGGGTTTAGGGTTTAGGGTTTAGGGTTTAGGGTTTAGGGTTTAGGGTTTAGGGTTTAGGGTTTAGGGTTTAGGGTTTAGGGTTTAGGGTTTAGGGTTTAGGGTTTAGGGTTTAGGGTTTAGGGTTTAGGGTTTAGGGTTTAGGGTTTAGGGTTTAGGGTTTAGGGTTTAGGGTTTAGGGTTTAGGGTTTAGGGTTTAGGGTTTAGGGTTTAGGGTTTAGGGTTTAGGGTTTAGGGTTTAGGGTTTAGGGTTTAGGGTTTAGGGTTTAGGGTTTAGGGTTTAGGGTTTAGGGTTTAGGGTTTAGGGTTTAGGGTTTAGGGTTTAGGGTTTAGGGTTTAGGGTTTAGGGTTTAGGGTTTAGGGTTTAGGGTTTAGGGTTTAGGGTTTTTAGGGTTTAGGGTTTAGGGTTTAGGGTTTAGGGTTTAGGGTTTAGGGTTTAGGGTTTAGGGTTTAGGGTTTAGGGTTTAGGGTTTAGGGTTTAGGGTTTAGGGTTTAGGGTTTAGGGTTTAGGGTTTAGGGTTTAGGGTTTAGGGTTTAGGGTTTAGGGTTTAGGGTTTAGGGTTTAGGGTTTAGGGTTTAGGGTTTAGGGTTTAGGGTTTAGGGTTTAGGGTTTAGGGTTTAGGGTTTAGGGTTTAGGGTTTAGGGTTTAGGGTTTAGGGTTTAGGGTTTAGGGTTTAGGGTTTAGGGTTTAGGGTTTAGGGTTTAGGGTTTAGGGTTTAGGGTTTAGGGTTTAGGGTTTAGGGTTTAGGGTTTAGGGTTTAGGGTTTAGGGTTTAGGGTTTAGGGTTTAGGGTTTAGGGTTTAGGGTTTAGGGTTTAGGGTTTAGGGTTTAGGGTTTAGGGTTTAGGGTTTAGGGTTTAGGGTTTAGGGTTTAGGGTTTAGGGTTTAGGGTTTAGGGTTTAGGGTTTAGGGTTTAGGGTTT
>JACGWO010000011.1:15837572-16130072 GCA_034509735.1 Sesamum alatum
GAGGAAAGCCTAACCCATGAGCTGAAGGCGGATCAGTTCCCAGTTCCGATCGAAGAGACTTGGTCCGAAGATAGGAATAAGTTCCCAACCTCAACAGAATAAGCCGAAACCAGAGAAGGATAAGAAGAAAGGGCATAAAGCTTAAGCAAAAGAGAGTTACGAATAAGAGACCGAGACAAGGAATTCTTCTGAGAATATGGCTGTTGAGTTTGAGAAAAGGCAGGCTCAGTAGGCATTCTCAAAGCAGACCTACGTGTGTAACATGGTTGTCAGCTCATCCCTAACTATAGATAGAGCATTCGCCAAATCCAATCCTAATCATGAGTGTCTTTTTCTCATGTGAAGGTCGGCTTAGTCTTTGTTTTGATTCCCTAGATAGAATTCCTAGGCTCTTTTCCACTCCTTTACGGGATTGAAAGCATGATTACAGTAGCGTGTAGCGATAACTTAAAGCGGGTCCAAGCAGCTATACTGATATGGGTAGGCTTTCCACTCGCTTAGCTCGCCACTGGCGTGGATCGGCGTCTTTTCATGTCAAGCGTACAAGTGTAGTTTAGTGGGATTGACTTCTAAAGACAGGAATTCTTTTTTTCATCTCCCTGTATAAGTCGACGTCTTAACCTGACTTCCTGAGCTCAGTTGATTGTTGAAGCAGTAGCTCTGGATCGAGAGCTGGATTTCTAACTGTATGCGAGACTGCATATTTTTTCTTGTTCCTAGTTCCGGGGAGGTTTACAAACTCCCTTTTCTGTCCACGCCGCTCTTTCTCCTCAGGATGCCGCAACTCGTCTGCTAGAAGGATGGAATGGCTTTCCTCTAACTATTCTAGAAAGAAGGTGACAAATTCTTTACCGGACCGTATGCTCCTAACTAGCCTTTTTTAGCAGTCGGGGGTGGAAAGAAGCTTGAAAGAGAGAACAGAAATGAAATAGCGAGACCAAAGGGAAAGGGGCCCCTAGTCCGGCTAGCTAGTGAGCGGTTCTTTCGGGCGGGCATCTACTGCAAGGCAAGCACCATTGTTCGCCACATAGATACGAATACCCCAGAAGGGGGGGGAAATCAAAAAACAAGTCGAGTTATACAAAGTTATATACAAGCCGCTACCCCCCCTTGGTATTTCTTTAATTGAATTTCATTTGATTAGACGGAAGACGGAAGTTCCTTCAACACTAGATGCGCTTGATCTAGCCCTCCCTTGGAAAGAAAGAAATCGATAACTGGCTTATTTGCGCTCCATTGATATAGTATTATCTCGCTTAGTTAAAATATCAGCATCATAAAACTTTAGTACGTGTGTTGCGAACCGACTGATGTTGAAGAATCAGCGGATGAGTTGTGGTTAGGGTGAAATGCCACTCGAACCCAGAGCTAGCTGGTTCTCCCCGAAATGCGTTGAGGCGCAGCAGTTGACTGACATCTAGGGGTAAAGCACTGTACCTTCACTTGTCCTATAAAGAGATGGCGGGTCGGTCAATTCCATTAGATAGGAGCTGCAGGGACTCGAACTGGGGTAGTTTTAAAGGCTTTCAGGAGCGTAGCCTTTGAAGGGTGGCGTCCCTTTCCTCGCACGGTAAAGACCCGCCCCTTGTTTCAGTCAGAATGAGTCCCGGGCGGTATTCTGCTCTATCCGGAAAGCGTGGCTCTTGGGTGCCGATGGGATGGATTTAGACCCGGGCTTTTAGAGATGAGGCCTTTTGGCAAAGCCAGGGGAGGCCGGGTCATTTGACGGAAATGGAAGGCTTTCCCTATTCGAGAAGGCCCTATGGAGTAAAAGGGAAGTGCATAAATTCTTGGAAAAGAGGGCATGGCAAGTAGTGGAGAGTACAGAGTACTACTCCAAGCGAGACTCGTCTAAGGGTGCAAAACCTGGTGACAGCGGATGCGGACGGGTACTGAATGGCGGGTTGGAACCATAAGAAACTACTGGGACTAATAGAACCCCCGGACCAACATCCGAATGTTGCTTTCTCGTTCCGTCACAGAAGCGAGGGCTTCTCTCTTGGGGTCGTTGCTCCGGATGTTGGTCTCCCGGTGTGAAACCAGTTGGTTCCGTAGTTTTTAGAATTCTGCTGATCCCAAGTACTCCATCTCCATTATTGCATATGGCAATAAGGTAATTCCTGCATTTTTAGTTTGACTTTTAGCTATTGAAAGTAGACACGCTGCTCTTAGGAAGCAGTGCTAGAGCATCTCGGTTCGAGTCCGAGTGGCGGTTCCGGCTTTGTCCGTCGACAGCTTGAATGTTTCGATCTGGTTCGATTCATGATCGCATCTGCAAACCTTATCCCGTGGGCCTTAGCGGACGTTTTTCATTCTTCACCCGGTCCTTAGTATTAAAAATTTTCCATATATTAGAATTATTTACAATATCTTATATTTAAGTTTTAGATGATATTAACATATGGTATTTTGGTTTATATTATCTAGAAACAAGCTTAATCAATAATTTAGCACGTCTTGACAATTTTTTTGTAAAAATATATTTAATACAATTCATATGATTTTTATCGTTATAAATCCAATATGGTATATGAAACTATATCCTAGCTTTTTTTATGAAAGAGAAGGCGCAGTGGTTCGTCTTGACAATGTTTAGCTTTTTTATTGTTTCAATGGGTTGCTGGTAAACTTAAATGATTGGACTGATGGGGTTGTACAAATTTAGCTGAATTTAATTTATGGGTGCTACTTGTTAGTTTGAGCATTGAACTTAATTCTTTTATCGTATTGCTTTTTTTTTTCTTTTTTGCTTTTTGCGAATGTCTTCTTTCTAGTTCATATTAATTTTTTGAATAATGTATTCCAATATAGAATAGTCCATATATTTCCGTTGTTTTAGAAAAAAAAAATCGAGCTCGTGAGTGTGAGCTCGAGCTCGGCTCGGCTCAGCTCGTTATCTACGAGCTCGAGCTCGAGCTCGAGCCTGTAGGATACAAACTCATCGAGCTCGAGCTCGAGCTCAAGTGGTCGAGCTCGAGCTCGAGCTCGAGCTCAAATTTTTGGCCGAGCTCGGCTCGTTTGCACCCCTAGTTATAAATGTATATATAGTAATATTTATTTATTTGTAGGTGGATATATGTATATATGGGAGAATATGCCAAAATTATCCAAAACACCCAATAATATTAAGTTTTATTTTGTTTTCTCACCATCTCGAAAATAAAAAGAAAATGAAACCAAACACAATATTTTGATCTCATCTCATCTCGTAAAATATTTAAACGTGCAATTGTCCAAATTATATTTCAAACATATTTAATTACTTTAATAATAAAAATAAACAAAATATATCAAAAGCAATTGTTACATTTTCTTTTTTTACCTAATATATTTTACACGTCACATCTATTTATATATTTATCTCACTTTCAGTCACATACTAAAAAATCCCTTGCCTCTACCGAATTCTTATCATTTTATTTTTTTCTCACTAAAACAAGATAAGATGTGAAATTACAAGTAATTATTACCTACTTGTTAGTCGATTTTGGGAGTAGAAGATCCACAGTTTTTTTTTTTTTAATAATTAGCGATGATATTCCATTAAATAAAGGGTTAAATACTGATGGAGTAAAACAATTTGCTTAGCGAAATTACCGAAATACCCTCGAATTATAAACGAATTTACCATTATGCCATTTAGGGAAGTTATTGGCAGTTATAGGGAGAAGTTATAGACATAGTGGGGGGGGGGGGGTGCCAAATTACCAAGGCATCCTTAGCAATTAGATCTCGGTCGTTGGATTGAAGGCGGTTGAGGGTCGATATTGTACTTTCACCCTATGTAATTTACTATAAATAGGGGGTGAAATCCTTTGTAAAATCATCTCATATTCATTTAAACAAGTTTATTTTTCCTACTTTTGGAAGAGTTTCTAAGAGTTATTTGCCTCGCGACGTCGTTTCGAGTCATCGTGCTTAGATCAACAATCTCCCGAATCTTACACCATCAGCTTGGCACCGTCTGTGGGAACTTGGTCTAGGCATTGAAGATGAATACTCGTTCGAGAGCGAGGAGTGCGAACGTGGGGCAAGAGAAACCCGAGAGAGGACGGGAGAGCAGGAGCAAGGCCACGCCTTGGAGAATCTACCAGCGCACCGCTAGGGGAGGAGAGGCAGGAAGAGGTCGAGGCTCCACCTCCACGCCCAGTTATTCAGATAACTCCCGAGGCTCTTCGCCAGTTGGTGAAGGATGCATCCGCCAAGCCGCAGTGAGGGTCGTGGCCCAGTACATAGCTGACGCGCGTTGCCCCACGACCCCCTCGCCATCCTGGCAGGGGCCAAGACGCTCCCTTGGGTGAGCAGAGGTCCGGGGACATCATTGAAGGCATGGACTACAAGGAGGAAGTTAATAGTAGGGCCACGCAGCCAGAGGACAAACCTTTACCCCTCGCTCCTCTCAGGGCGCAGGTGAAAAAGATTACTTCCCGCATCCACCACAAGGGGGACGTGAAACAACTACTTTCCACCTCTTCCCAAGAGGGAATGCCGGCGGCGGAAAGAAGGGCGATACCACGAGATGGGAGTTCCTCCCTCACGTGTTTTCCCGAATCCTTTGGGGCCTCCAGGATACCCAGAGTGACCTTTAGCAATGGGACCTCCGCGGCGGAGTCCTTTCGCCCCCCACATACTAGCAGAAGCCATCCATCCAGGGGTCAAGATGTGACGTCCACAAATTTTAATACATAATTGTGGGATTAATTGATAGGTATTTAAGAAATTTAGATTAATCAGTAAATAAATTATAGGTTGAAATTTTATAAAGTACTTGGGGGGTTAAATCATATGATTTTAGAATTAAGGGATTAAATTATAGTTTTATAAAATATTTGGGATAAATTATAAAGGTTAACAAAAATAGGTATCATTTATAATTATATGAAAATAGCCACCAAAAAAAAAAAAGTGATGTCAAATTAGGCAGCGCGTGCAGGTTATTTATTTTGATTAGTGGCATGTATGCTTACCTATCACTAATCTTTATACGTATATGTCTATATACACATAATATGAGGAAGCATTCTATTGTCTTATACATATTTTAAACACAAACACACGCATTCAGAGAAGGGTTTTAAGAAAACGCAGGTTTGTGTTGGGTTGAGATTAAATTTCCTTAAATAGTTTAAGTATTTATTTGTTAATGTTCAATAAGGAAATTGATGGTATTTCTAGATTCGCTTTCGATTGTCCGTTTTGGATAATTTAGTTTCCTCAGTTGATTATTAGTTGTAAATTAATTTATATAATTACATTATTTAATAAGTATATTTATTAAATGTTATTTATATACTACTCAATTTAGTGTTTAATCGGAAAATTTTATGAATTTGAGTATTTATAATTAGTGCTGGTTAAATGTCTCAATTGAATTAAGGGTGTTATAATTAATGGCTTAAACTACTTAATTTACTATATTTAATAATTTCTACAATTGATTGGCTTAGTTTAATCGGTTGAAAATTTTATTTGAGAAATGTTATAGAATTATATATGAAAATGTTATATTTACTAAAAATGAGTATGTTTTGGTGATAAATGAAATCCAAAATGGTTATTCAAAATGATAGTTATAATAGGATGAGGGGTTTAATGAAATATTGAGAGATTGGTGAAAAATATACAGAAATATTATTTAATATTTTATTTAGAAATTGACATTTTAGATATTAATTATACGCATTATACCTTATGATAGGACACGGGGATAAAGTAGATGATCGTACGACTTCATATCTACTAACTAAATCTATATAAGATCGAGGTAAGTAAATAATTAGTGCTACTTATATATGTTCTCTAATTCTATTAGTGTGTACGTAAATAATTGGTATTATCTATATATGTTTCACTTCTTAGTGATATTACTTTTATGTGAGCCGATGATTCGTGCTAGCACTAATATATTTTGAACTGTACGAGTGGTTGATGATTACTTTGAATGATATGTTGTTAAAGTGAAATGAGGAAACCTATTGAGATATGTTATGTGCTTGTACGTGAAATATGCTGCTATGTGGTTTATGTGGCTAGTTGGCTTACGAACGGTGATATGTGGAATCGATGGAGTGATGGAAATTAAATGTAATTATAATATGAATACCCCTTGATGTTGTTGAATAGCCTATGTGGCAAAATGAAATGAAAAGAGCTATATGCGAAATAAAAAGAGCTATGATGCGAAATGAAAGAGCTTTGATGCGAATGAGATTGATGAGTCTGTGTGGCATGCAAGGGGATTCATGTATATATATGAATGAATAGTGAGGTTGAGTTGGTGGAGAAAACACCATATCACCTTTCTGTAAACCAACTAGGAAAAGACAAGTTTGATTGATTGTCGTGTTATGAGATGACTACGTGGAAAAAGACATGAAATGTGCCTGATCAAGTTGATTATTCTTTATATACATTACTTGTTTTTGTCTTGTTGATATAATTGAGGTGCGTATATAGTTGGTACTGGTTATTTACTTATTGAGTTGCAGGCTCTTCCCTCTACTAATATTTTCAGGTGTAGATTTTGCTGTGCCTATTCACGACAACTAGGTTCACGTTTTGCATTCCAGTCAGGTCGGGCTAGTATGCAGTTTTCTCCTCATTGTAAATAGAAATAGAAGTCTCATTTGGATTAAAAACGAGAATGACACGTGAACTAACTATAATGGTTCCTTTTTTTCGTACTTGATATATGTATATATGATCTTGCGGATGAGATGATAAATATTCTTGTTGTGATGATAAGACTATATGTATATATACTCAACAGGGACTAGATTATGTGCTTAATTATACATATAATCAGGGTTTACATTAAGTGTGATATTTAGGGAAGATATAGTCGTAGTGCCGTTAGAGGTGCTACATTGGTGGTATCAAAGCAGGGATTGATTCTTTTGGAGTATTAGATGAATATGGTATGGGAGTATTAGATGAATATGGTATTATACATAAGATATATATTATGAGTCTAATTATACATATGCATTTCATATAGGATGGAGGCGTCATGTGATAACGTTGCTGGCCCAACTGAGTCATTAGAATCTGTACAGGGTCATGATCATGCATCTGAACATCAGGGGTTAGAAGCCCAGAATAGAAACGTCCCCCAACCAGAAGTAAATCCTTTTGTGCAACAATTCATAGAGTTTATGCAGAGGATGGCTCCACCACACACCCCAACCCCAACCACAAGATGTAGTCATTGATAAAAACTATGAGATAGTTAGAAGGCAGGGTGCGAAGGTATTTGCTGGTACAACTGATCCTGCAGAAGCAGAAGAATGGTTGAGGAATATGGAAAGAGTTCTGGACAGAATTGAATGCACTTCTGAACAAAAGTGAGGTATGCGGTATCTTTATTGGAGAAAGATGCATTGGATTGGTGGGAAACTGTTCCAGGGAGTAGGAATCGACCATCACTTTAACATGAATGATTTCTTGAGGAATTTGCTGAGAATACACTCCACCAGTCTACAGAACCGTAAGAAAGTTGAATTTCTAGAATTAAAGTATAATGATTTGTCTGTTGCCGATACGAGCTACAATTTGTGAGGCTATCCAAATATGCTCCAGAAGAGGTAAGTACTGATGAATTGAGGCGAGACCGATTTGAAAGAGGCCTGAGACTTGAGATACGAGAGAAGATAGCAATCAAACCTCCGAGTTACAGTGCACTTTTGGAAGCAGCATTGAGAGTTGAAGAGACATCCTAGAAAGGAACTCTGCTGAAGCTAAACGAAAGAAGTGGACAGGTATATCCTAACTTTACAGGTGGACCAAGCGGTGCAGTTTCTTTTAAGAGTTTTGGTTTTCAGAGAGGTGGGTACAGAGGCCGAGGAATGAGTCAAACTAATAGGTCTCCATCAGTGTCTTTTGAGTAGAGGCGGGTCTACCTTAGTCGGATCTGGGGGAGACAGGGTCAACAGATCGTTTAGTGAAGGTCTATTCCTCGTGCACGAATTGCGGTAGGAAACACACCGGTGAATGTTGGGGAGTCCAGCCAATCGTGTGTTATCGTTGCCACCAACCGGGGCATATTGTCAGGGATTGTCCGACGTGGAGAGTTGACGCTAGTGGATCCCAGATTTCAGGACCAAGTAGTGTGGGGGAAAATTTGCAACGGGTTAGTACAAGTAGGGGTCGAGGCAGAGGTGGTCGAGGTAGCGCGACTGTTTCTACAACATCGACTGGACAAAGTAGTCAATCTCAGACACAAACAAGGCTATACGCATCACTAGGGAACAAGCTCCTACTGCACATGAGGTTATTACTGGTTTCTTTTCTTATTTTGCAATTCCGGTGCGCATGTGTTAATTGATCCAGGATCTACGTGTTTATTTATATCACATGATTTTGCATCACGTATACATGCTAGTATTAAACAGTTGGGGCATGACTTATGTGTATCTATGCCTGCTGTGGGGTTATACTTGTTTAATACGGTAGTGAGATCTTGTCAATAGTAGTGGATAGTAATCACACTATATGCAGATTTGGTTATAATAAACCTTAGGGAGTTTGATGTTATTCTGGGAATGGATTGGTTATCTAGTAATCATGCTTTGGTGGATTGTCAAACAAAAGAGGTGGCTGTAGAAATCGATGGGCAAATGAAGACGGTTATAGTGGGAGAAAGAAAAGTTATACCTAACTGTTTAATTTCTGCTATGACTGCTTTTAATTTAATTAAAGAAGGGTGTGAAGCATATCTAGCCAGTGTATGTGATACTACGAAGGTCAGTCCAGGTGTGTCAGATGTTCCAGTAGTTAGGGAATTTCCTGATGTTTTTCTAGAAGAATTACCTGGGTTACCACCTCATCGAGAAGTTGGATTTTGAAATAGAAACTATTCCTGGGGCAACACCTATTTCGATTGGCACCATATAGAATGGCTCCGCTAGAATTGAAAGAATTAAAGAAGCAATTAGAAGAGTTATTGGATAAGGGTTTATACGACCAAGTATTTCGCCTTGGGAGCACAAGTGTTATTCGTAAAGAAGAAGGATGGAAGTATGGATTATGTGTTGATTATAGACAGTTGAATCGGATCACAATTAAGAACAAGTATCCTCTGCCACGGTTAGATGATTGCTTGACCAACTGAAGGTGCAACGGTGGTTTTCTAAAATTGATTTGAGATCAGGTTATTGGCAACTGCGGATTGAAGGAGGGTCTATTCTAAAGACAACTTTTCGAACCAGGTATGGCCATTACGAATTTGTTGTTATGCCATTTGGGTTAACAATTCCATGCCGCTTTCATGTTGTTGAAGAATAAACCTTACAGCATTCCTTGATCAATTTGTGATTGTGTTTATTGATGATATTCTGATATACTCTAGTAGTCACGGGGAACATGAACAACATTTAAGGACAGTTTTACAAATTTTGAGAGAAAAGCAACTGTATGCTAAATTTAGTAAATGTGAGTTTTGGATGGAGGAGATTGCTTTCTTAGGGCATGTTGTTTCGAAGCAAGGGGTACAACCAGATCCGGCAAAAGTTAAGGCTATTTTGGAGTGGGAGCCGCCTAAAAATGCATCGGAAGTTCGCAGTTTTCTAGGATTGGCTGGGTATTATAGAAGATTTGTGAAAGATTTCTTTGTGATTGCGAGACCCTGACGAATCTATTAAAGAAGAATGCACCATTCAATGGAATGACATGTGTGATAAGAGTTTTGAATAGTTGAAGAAAAGACTTACCTCAGCACCTATTCTTGCATTACCATTGGGAATGGAGGATATGTGGTATATATTGATGCTTCACGGCAAGACTTGGATGTGTCTTATGCAACATGGAAGGGTTATAGCTTATGCTTCGAGGCAGTTGAGGCCGCATGAATTGAACTATCCGACCCATGATCTAGAATTGGCATCGATTGTGCATGCATTGAAAATCTGGAGGCATTATTTGTATGGAGAGACGTTTCAAATATTTACAGATCATAAAAGTTTAAAGTACATTCCAACACAGAAAGAGTTGAATTTGAGGCAGAGAAGATGGATCGAGCTGTTGAAGGACTAAGATTGTACTATTGACTATCATCCTGGAAAGGCAATGTAGTTGCAGATGCCTTGAGTAGAAAGACGGTGGACCAACTAGTAGGTATGATTTGTTATAATGTGGAGTTATTTAGCTGCCCTCAGAGCAATGAATGTGAGTTCGGCGTTGGTGATGATCTTTTACTTGCCACTCTTCAGTGAAGCCCTCCTTAGGGACAAGTTAAGAATGCACAGAATAGTGATCCGTACTTGCAGAAATGAAAGCCAAGGTACAAGAAGGAGAGAACGATCAATTTGTAATACAAAAAGAGGGTATGTTATTAAATGGGAAGCATATGTATGTGCCAAATGTAGAGGAATTGAGAACGGAGATTATGCACGAGGCGCACTATGCACCATAATGCTATGCATCCTAGTAGTACCAAGATGTATCGAGATCTGAGACCCTACTATTGGTGGCCAACCATGAAGAAAGATGTTGCAGAGTTTGTAGCTAGATGTTTAACTTGTCAGTAAGTTAAAGCAGAACACCAAGCACCAGCCGGTAAGCTTCATCCTCTATCTATACCTGAATGGAAATGGGAAAAGATTACTATGGATTTTGTCATTGGATTACCACGTACGTTCAAGAAACATGATGCTATTTGGGTGATTGTGGATAGATTGACTAAATCGGCTCACTTTTTGCCAATAAGACAAAATGATTCCTTGGATAAGTTGGTTGAGTTGTATGTTTCGGAAATTGGTGAAATTACAAGGAATTCCTACCTCTATAGTCTCCGACAGAGATCCTCGTTTACTTCTAATTTCTGGGGAAGCTTGCAAAGGGCATTAGGTACAAATTGCACTTTTAGTACAAATTTCATCCTCAAACAGATGGACAAATCAGAAAGGACCATTCAGACGTTAGAGGACATGATGAGAGCTTGCGTAATTGAGTTCAGAGGAAATTGGGATGATCATTTACACCGATGGAATTTGCATATAATAACAGTTTTCATTCTAGTATTGGTATGGCTCCGTATGAAGGCCCAAAACAAGAGGCATGCAGGCCCCACCCGACATAAAATGTAAATGCCATACATTCATACACAAGGTCTACGGCTCTTGTGATCCCATCAACATATAATCACAATTATACCAAATAATCATGCCAACATGAATATTCAAAATATCTAAATGATGTCCAACATCACAAGTCATAAACATATAAACAATGCACAAGTTTCAAATTTTAAATCCAATAGACATCATACACAGTGCATCCAATGCGTGTTGAAAACTCCAAATTAATTAAGCAATTTTGATCATATGAAAAATCTAACAATTCAAAAATTAAATATGCAAATTCCAAAATCAAATATGCACAGGCGCACGCACTGTGCGCATGCATGTAGGCTGTTGGCCGACGACCAGCAAGGCTACTGGCCGGGCCAGCGTTGCACAGGGGTGCACGCGCGTGCACAGACCTGTGCGGGCGGACGGCTAGCAGGCAGAATTATTGGGCCATTTTGTACCGGTTTTCGATGTTTTTTTTTTAAATTGGAATTTCTGGTAATTTCTGCACATTTTCTGAAAATGAATTAATTTTGCATATTTTATTTTGGAATTATTGAATTTTTTCTTAGATCAAATTTGCTTAATTAATTTGGATTTAGTACATGCATTGGATGCATTGTACATGATGTCTATTAAATTTAACATTTGAATCTTGCACATTATTTATATATTTATACCTTGTGATGTTGGACATCACTTGGATATTTTGAATATCCATGATTGAGCATGGTTATTTGGTATAATTGTGTTATGTTTGTTGATGGGATCAACATGGGATGATCACAAGAGCCCTAGACCTTATGTATGAATGAATGGTATTTATTTATATTTCTGTCGGGTGGGGCCTGCGTGCCTCTTGTTTTGGGACTATCATCTCCCGTTTTTCTAGCCTCATGATGTTAAGGCTTGTTTATTTCCTTTCCATTTATTACTTTCATATGTAATGAGAGTAGCTAGTTTTGGTGAGGTTTATTTTTGTAATAATAACAAGACCATGGAGTCGGAGGTCCAATGATGAGTCCCCAAGAAATGTCATGGTTTTGTAATGTTTTTAACCTACCTTTTGACACTAAATGATTCTTAACCATGTGAAATGTGGTGTTCGTAGCTGAAGAAGGACTTTTGGAAGCATAAATGAAGAAATGAAGTAAAAACAAGAGGAAAAGCTCAACAAAATCCTGGAGAGAAAAAATGGGAGACAGAATTGAAAGTTCGACTAGACGTGCCCACGTCTAACGACGCAGAGAAACCAGCGAAAGGAAGGAAAGAGGATCAAGTTTTCCCGACCGAAAAAGGCTGATACGTGAAGAACTTTTTGAGTTTTACAAGTCCTTCCTTCCTTAGGAGTCATATTTTGGGTCAACAACCCTAGTTGGACAGGAATTAGAATTATATTAGAAATCTATCTTTTGGTATCCAAGTTTATTAGGATTTTAACTAGTATAAATAGAGGATGTAATTGAAGACAGAACCATCTATTATTATCTGCATTTATTTTATGAAATTCTCTCTTTCTTTTATGTGTTCTTTCAAAAGCATGTTAGGCTAGTTCCTTTATTTTTCAGTTTGAAGCTGCGGTTATTGCTTGATTCACGCATATTGTGAGATCTAATTTATGCTTCATACTTTCGTTCATGTGGATATTTGTGTTGTTCTCTATGCTTTTATCACGAATTGTCTGATTTACAAATGATAGGGCCCATTGTTCATTATCAAGAATATTCGTCTAGCTAATTAGACTTGCAAATTCGTAATTGTTTGTTGGTCTAATACTTAGTGGCAACGCAGCATAATTTATCATGTCATAGTGGTCGGTTATGTTGTGGGTAATGCACAATCTACCCTAAATGAATCCTCGTAAGAATTTGTTGGTTATAGCTAGGCCTTTCTAATTGTTAATGCTGTTGATAGATTACATATTGAGGACGTTCCCAGGGTTGTCTATTGATTAGGGAATTAGCCAACGGACGTTCCTTAGCTAACGACACGGTAAGGAAAGGTGAGGTCTTTAGGTCGTACCAATGGCCATAACTAGTTTGTCTATTTTGTACGATTGTTATCTTTGCATCTATGATCAACCGCGGAATCGAGCATGAACCTATCTTCAACTGGAAATCTCTTCTCATATTTTTATTCATCCTTTCGAATTTATCTCGTACTTAATTAGTATCTTTTAATCAACCCCCCCTCGTTTATTTTGCTTTCACTCGAAGGAACTAATTTAGAACCAGTCTCTGTGGATCGATCCTACTCACTACTGCTCCAAGTTATTGTGTAGGAATCATTTTTGGTGAATTAGACACTCATCACCCGAGGTATAACATCAAGGCGTAAAACAAGAAGAGCCACAAGGCCCATTAGAATGACAATGGGTTTATCACTAATGTAATAGTGTAGGACCACCCTAGACAGACCTTAGACTCACTGCGGGCTCAGTGGGTCGCATAGGTATGATCATCCTAACAGGGGTATGCTATGTTTTACTGCATGCAACGTATTTATTTAACGTTTATGGATATTGGATATTTATGCATGCTAAAACATTTAATGTGATGAGGTCTCGGTCTCATTTGGTTGGACCAAATTAAATATTAGGCCCAGAATGGACTTGGATCAAAATGGTATTTTGATCTATCCAAGCCTTCCATCCACAACAATGTGGTGAGGAAGCTACTACTACCCAAGTGTGGTCTCATGAGTCGTGGCACACTTGGACTAGGAGAAAGCTACACTATTGTTGTGAACAAAGAGAGTGCACTCATTGTTTCCCTGTCTCACGAGTTGTGGGGGGCGACAGTTAAGGCATGATTTGGGTGATCGATCGGGCCCAACACTGAGTACCATGGTTCGCTTGGGTCTCGGAACCATGCGAATAGGTGAGGCAAAATATCTTGAGAATTCTCATTGGATGAGAATGATATTGGATATCTCCCAAGAGGTTTACTTCATGTGAATCATGAAAGCGGGGCATGGAGATCATGCTTATAGATCCCGAGCCCACTACAAAATGATTTCCCGAAACTCCACTTGATAGTGGTGGACTTTCGTATAAATAGTGGGAGGGTTAAAGACTAAAAGACCATGTCTTCAACTTGAATAGTAATATTACCATCATCTGCTAATTTCTGTTTTACATTTTATAAATGTAGATGTCTAAGAATCCTTTGACCATGGTTCTTGAGACTAATAAATTCAACAGAACGAACTACTCGGACCAGCAAAGAAACCTAAGGATTGTCCTCGATTTCGAGAACCAAGGCTACGTCTTGGACGAGCCGCTGCCGAGCGACTTGCTAGAGGAGTCCTTGCTAGAAGAACGTTTGACGTTCAAGAAATGACATGAGGACAACCAGAAGTACGCAGTATCATATTGGCTTTGATGTCTAACGACATCTAGAAGCAATATGAGAGGCTGGACAACATCTCCGCCATAACGCTCCGCATGAAACGAGGTTTATGTGGTTCCGGACTGGCATATTAGATATGCCGCCACAAAAGCATTCTTTGGCACCAATCTAGCTGAAGGTTCGTCTGTACAAAGTCATGGGGTCAAGATGCTATCCCTAGTGGAAAAGCTCGAGGACCTTAAAGTTGGGTTTAATAATGACACGTACATTGACCTGATCCTCCAGCCGCTTCCTCCGTCCTATGACCCGTTTGTTGTATACTACAACATGAACAGACTTGAGAAGTCTATTCATGAGTTGATCAACATGCTAGTGCAATACGAGGCAACGACCCCAAGTCGCCGCTGGCAGTATTGATAGCAGAGGCTTCGACCTCCAATACAAATGGCAAGAGGGTCGGATGTTGAAGAGGAAGAAGGGAAAAGGGAAGTCAATTGCAGCCACTGCTCACACTTCTAGCTCCCCTGTTGCCCTAGTTGGAATGGGCAAAGGGAAAGGGAATGCTCGGGGTTCTCAGCGGTCTAAGGCAAATGATGTCTGCATGCATTGCCAAGGAAAGGGACATTGGAAGAGAGAGTGCCCACAACTCCTCTCCAATCCCGATATGTTTGTGGTTGAAGTAAACATGATAACTAATTATGCTTCATGGGTATTGGATACTAGATGTGGTGCATCTGCAATGATTTGCAGGTGTTGCAAAGAAGCAGAAGGCTAACCAAGGATAAGATGATCCTGAGGCTAGGGGATGCAAGGCCGTTGCTGCGGAAGCCATAGGATCAGTAGAGTTAGCTATTAGTCATAATGTTAGGGTAGTACTAAACGATTGTTTCTATGTACCTAGCATGATCAAGAATATTGTATCCATACCCGTGATGGACAAGGAGGGTTATTCTTTTACCATCCATAAAAGTGGTTTTTGTATTATTAATGATGGTGTGTCTCATCTGCTTGGTACATTGGTAAACGGTCTGTACATACTTCAACAGTCTAATTGGATTATGACTGCCGAACACAAACATAAACACGATAATCAAAATAATGCACAGATATGGCATGCAAGGTTAGGTCATATCTCTAAAGATGGGATAAGGAGGTTGGTGGACTCAAAGAGTCTAGAGATAGACGATTGGACAACCTACCAACTTGGCGACACCTATCTGAAGGGAAAGATGACCAAGAAACCCTTTGTTGACAAAACACGCAACCAACGGTCTTTATCGGTGATCACTCAGGGATTGTTTATGTTTACCTGATGAGGTACAAGTCTGAAGCCTTTGGAAGGTTTAAGGAATACAGACTGAAGTGAGAACCAAACTGGTCGCAAGATCAAAGCCCTTCAGTTGGACCGAGGCGAAGAGTATTGAAGTGGTGCGTTTATTGATTATTTTAAAAGAGAATGGAATTCTCTCCCAGCGGGACTCCTCCTGGAAACACCAAAGTTGAACAGTGTGTTTGAAATAAGGAATCGGACCTTGTTTGACATGGTCCGATCCATAATGAGTTTTACCGAATTCCCTTGTCCATCTGCGATACGGTCTTGAGACGGCCGCGAAACATTTGAACATGGCTCTATTTAAGTAGATATCCCAGATGCTATATGATATATGACATGGCAAGCCTGCCTCCTACAAGTACTTGAAAGTGTGGAAGCCCCGCTTACGTCATGAGATTAGTGGGAGATAAACTGGACTCCAGGTCTAATTTATGCAGGTTCGTCTGATATCCGAAAGAAACTGCAGGGTATTATTTCTATGATCCCTCCGAGCAAAAGATCTTTATCTCGCAGAACGCAGTATTCTTGAAAAAGAGTTTTTCATCGGATAGTCGACGCGATGAGGTGCTCCTTAAGGAATCAAGTGAGGTGCCCCATAAGAGAGCAGCAGCAACATCTGAGCCTATAGTTTCCACTGATAATGTTCCAGTCCTTCGTAGGTCAGCCAGAGTATCCCAACCACCTGATAGGTATGGATTTCTGGGCCTGACCAGTAAATTGGATAATGATCCGAAGACGTATGGAGAAGCAATGTCGGACATCGACTCGCATAAGTGGCTTGAGGCCATGAAATCCGAAATGGACTCGATGGGTACAAACCAGGTTTGGACCCTAGTGGACCCACCCAAAGGAGTAAAACCCATAGGGTGTAAATGGGTCTACAAATGTAAGCTTGGAGCTGACGGGGAGGTTACAACCTTCAAAACTAGGCTTGTGGCCAAGGGTTACACTCAACGACTCGGGGTCGACTTTGAGAAAATCTACTCGCCCGTAGTAATGGCTAAGTCCATTCGGATACTGCTTTCCATAAAAACATGGTTTAATTATGAAATATGGCAAAGAGACGTGAAAATCGCCTTCCTCAATGGTTTCATAGAGGAAGAGATTTACATGGATCAACTGGAAGGTTTCACATCTCCAAAGGTCCATCTATGGCCTCAAACAAGCTTCCCAAAGCTGGAACATACGTTTTGATGAAGTAACAAGCCCAAATACACTTAATTAATTAAATGAATCCTATCCACTTGATTAATTAAATCCTACACCAACGCTTGAATTTACATAGGACAATTAGAGTTTTGTATGTTTCTAAGGGAGTAGTACTCCTTATTTATTTATGCTTTCCACGATAATTCTTGTAAGGGAGTAGTACTTCTTATTTATGCTTTTGACGTTTCTAAGGGAGTAATGCTCCCCATTGTAATTTTACCCCCTTTTTGATTCAATAAAGAAGGGACAGGGATCCTGAAAAGCTCCCCCACATCTGGGTGGTTATTTTTAGAAAAAGAAAACATATATATATAACTTATATCCTTTATTTCAACGAGAAAAGATAATACTAATTCAATCAAATATTGTTAGTTTAACTGAAAAAGGACTTTTTAATGATTAATTACAATGATCAAAAGTAAAAAAATTGTGAAAAATACTAACTAATTACGGGTAATCGATAACTATTAGTGGTTGTTTTTATACTGAAAAATATTGATTAACTGTGGTAAAAACTTAATTTTCACATTGATTTTATTTGAGTGTAGATAATATTGATTTACCATGATTTATAAATTATAATCATTTATATTGTAAGGAATAATCTATTTTTAGTTTAGTATTTTATTCTCGCAAGTGAAAGCAAACACAATCTCATTTTGTGTGATGGATGTAGATCAAATGAATATAGAGCATGTTAATCAAATTTGACACCTCCGTTTATCTCTTAAGTTAATTTTACTAGATAATCATATAAACATTTGAGTTGTTGTTTGGATGAGTTTATAAGTTTTTTTAAATTTTTATAAGATGTTGTAAAACATCTGGTAAATTTTCTAAAAGATGTGCTTGCAAGATAAAAAGAAAAAAGAAAAAAAAATACACCATGAGGTTATAAAATCCTTTAAAAAAGTAAAGAGTTTTAATTTATTTTTAATATTTTTACAAGTCATGAGTACAATTCAAATTAATTATAAAATTGTCATCGTAAATATAATAAACTCCATAATCATAATTTGTTTTATGTAAAGGTAGATTGCATTAAGCTAAAAGAAAATACGTACAATTACATATCGAATGTTGAATAATCGCCATACTATATGCCATAATCGATATAGGACAGACGCTTGCAAACTGTACATCAATTCAGTTGCAATTATTTAACTTGTCCAACACTAGTTGTGCTATCATATATACTTTTCTGTATTGGGCTTGAAATCTCCTCAAATTCCTCTATTACAAATGTTATATATCCTCACTGTCAAAGTTGCTCTATAGGTTGTATTAACCAAGTATTATCCCCTTCGTCTTCAAGTTGCCCAACTAATTCCCAATTGCAAATTGGAAGTGTACGGACATTTCAAAATTTCCAAACATCGTCTAGGAAGTTGCGTTCAAAGTATAGGTGAATGTGAGTTTCGAGCTCCTGCCGATCACACAGGATGCAACATGCTACGTTTTGCTCAATCCATGGCCTGTCCATGGTTGTCAATTTCTCACGTATGGCAGGTCATAACACAAACCTATGTCTTGGAATGTTGTATTTCCCTTCTACCAAACCACTCCACTAAAGTTTCTAGCTAGGTGGGTGGAACAACTGCAACCCCTCCGCCGTAGTGTACTTCCCCGAAGAAGACCTCCAACACATTTCATCTCCTCGCCCTACTCTATAATCAACAGTAGGTAATATTCGTTGTCTTAATTTAAGCAACCTCTTCCATCTCCAAGATCCCATTTGCAAACTTGCAATCCATATTGTGTGCCTCTTTAATTTGTAGCGCATTATCTAATCAACCCAAATGGAGATCCTGTTATGAGAAATAATATATATCCCAAAGATGCCTCATCATCAAGGCAAGATTATTAGGGAGCATGAGCTGAACTCCCAACCCCCCCCCCCCCCCTCCTTCTTCAACCCTCATGCATATACGTCCATGAGACCTTTGCATATCCCTGTCCACTCACCTCCCCCCTTCCATCTTACACAGGAATTTTGTGAGCAGTTTCTCTATGCCTTTAATTACCCCTTAGATAGGATGAATGCACTCGAGAAATATACCTAGTAAGCCAAATGTACACACTTGATAAGTTGCA
The DNA here is from genome assembly GCA_034509735.1 of Sesamum alatum. Taxonomy (NCBI): domain Eukaryota; kingdom Viridiplantae; phylum Streptophyta; class Magnoliopsida; order Lamiales; family Pedaliaceae; genus Sesamum; species Sesamum alatum. The sequence continues at coordinate 15,856,622 of JACGWO010000011.1, forward strand.
CTTACCCGCAAAGGATAGTATAGAAGAACTCCAAGCACCAATCCTACCCTAAAGCTTTTGTAACAACAACATGCAATCTTGTTTGGAAAGTTTTGTTGCAATCATTAGCACTCCTAAATATCGTACTGGCGAAGAGCTCAATGAGGTCTCCAGTAATTCTTCTAATCTACCCCCAAGACTAGTTGTTGCCTTTGACAAAAATAGCTGCTCCTCCTACGATTAACTTTGAGGCCCGAGTAGCTACTGAATTGGTCTAGGGCGCTTTTTAAAACGCAAAGCGATCCCTCCTTTGCCTTACTAAATAAGAGTAAGTCATTGTCAAAGCTTAACACAAAAGGTTGGATTTTCTTGCATCTACAATGAAATAGAAAGGAGGTATTATGCACGATTTTTTCCTTCCCGAACGCATGAAGTATGTCCATCACAATGACAAACAAATACGGGGACATTAGATCCCTTTGTCTCAACCCATTGGCTCCTTGAGAGAAAATCCTCCGGTTGCCCATTGACGCATGCAAAAAATGATGGCGTTGTAACACATTCCATGATCCATGCTACAAATTAGTAGGGAAACCAAATATTCTAAAGTGGCACGTAGGAAATCATAGTCCACCGCATCATAGACTTTCCTGAGATCGATCTTCAGGTGCACCTAGGAGGGAGATGCGCCTAGTTATAGTTGTGTAATAATTCCTGAGAAAGTAATATGTTATCACTGATCTTTCTACACCGGGATGAAGGCATTTAGGCTCTTATCTATGACTCTCTCCAAGATTCCTTGCAGTCGTTTGACCAAGATCTTAGTAATAACTTTATAAATTGTGTTGCAGCAAGAGATAGGCTTAAAATTTTCTAGTGTAGCTGGCAGCTGGACTTTGGGCACAAGTGTAGGTAGTGTTGCTTTGATCTGCTTAAGTAATCTTCCTAATTTTGAAAATTGCACAATGTTGTTGTAACATCCTCCCCTACCACCGGCCAGGTTGCTTCGAAAAACCCTAATGTGTACCCTTCTGGACCCGGCTCCTTGTTGCTATCAATGTTAAACATGGACTCTTTAACCTCTTGTGTAGAAACCGGTTGCACAAGCTCCTCTATTTCCTGTCCAGTAACCAGAGTAGCTAGGAATGGTTTCAAGTGCTCCAATTTAATCACCCCATTCACTCGTGGCCCCCTCACAGATTGTGAAATACTACACCATCCTCATTCATAATCTGGTACACCCATTGCTTCTCCCTCCTCACCGCAGTCTTTTGGAAGAACACTTTAGAGCATTGGTCTCCGTCTTTCAACATCTTTTCCCTCTACCATAGCATCTCCTGCTCTTGACTAACTGCCCCCTACATATACAAGTCAGCTCACCTTTTCCATTGATGCAGTAGTGTTTGAGCATCAACGAGAAACCTTGCAAATTCTGCACATTTTGCGTCAAGTCAACTTTACACTTGCTCTTTTTGCGCAATATATGTTTTAGTAGCTTCAATTTCGCACACTACATACTTCTTAACCCCCAATAAATTCATTGTCGCCACACTTGCTCCATTGTGTTCAGGAATTGAGGATCTTTCCTAGAAAATTGTCAAATTTGAACATGTTTTTGGCTCACTAAAACTGGGGGTTTAATGCAATTTATCTCCTGTGATATTAAAAATGAGCAAATTATCTCTCTATGAAAAAAAAAATAGCAATTTACCTCCTCGTGTTCTTTAACATGGAGCAATTTACCCCTATCTAGGGAGGTAAATTGCTCCATTTTAAAAAACACGATGAGGTAAATTGATTCATTTTAAAAAAACACAGGGAGGTAAATTGCTATTTATTTTTCATAGGGGAGTAATTTGCACATTTGTTGTGACACCCCCGCCGTAATCACATCCCATCTTATAAAGAATTCACATTTAATCCCATAAGACAACCCATGTTTTAATCCATATATTATGTATACATCACAAAAGGACATACGTCATCAAAACTTTGTGATTAATCCTCGACCTTAGCCATTATCACTATAAAGAAAGGAGAAAAGTGAAGTTTCTAGTTATTACAAAACTTTAAAAAATACAAATTCACTGAAAATTTCATATCTATGTAATTGTGTACCTAGGGTTAGGATATCACTGTTGACCTACCTAGTAATACCGATAATCGGTTTATGATCAACTAGTCATTGTGACTTATGTCCTGAGAAAATATGCGGTAAGGACTGAGTTGCCTACTCAATAAGCATAGCTAATCGACTTATATATATACACATACACATATGCAATAAGACAAGTTTCATACCATTATATCAATCCACAAATATTATTTAATATGCAATCACCACAAAATCATGAAATAACCAATACCACAATCATACATCAATCCATAGTACAATATATCTAGAATCACCGTTTATTTTATTAGGGCCCTGCTTACCCTAGTTGGAGTGCATCACTCAATGGTCTTTGCCGGCTATCATCACCTCAATCATAATATCTCTTTTTTTTCTTGGTACAACACAACACACAACTCGTATGATACCCCATCATCAGTGATACCACACAGCACACAGCTCGTATGATATCCCATCATCCATCATATAACATAGCACACAGCTCGTATGATATGTCACATCATCTCGACTGATCAATGACAGCACACAACTCGTCATTAATCATATTATCATAAGCCATTGTAGTATACCCCCCAGTCAGGTAAGCCATCTCTTTATCTCCATTCACAATATTCTCATCAATAATTACATCATTCATCTTCATTCAACAATCAAATCCCCATCGATAACTTCAATGTTCAATTTCGTTTATCAATCAAACATAGTACACACAATCATCTATCTATGTTACATACACCATAACCACATATAATCACATAATGCAACTTCATAGAATAACAAGTAATCCAGACAAATAGCCAACAATTCACAATTACGTATACGACATAAGAATATAAATCTATATATGCATATAAAATATATATATATAATCAATATATCGAAAATATCATAAAATTCCGAATAAAATTACTAACTAATATTCGTATATCTTTCGTCAATCTTTTAATATTTCACTTATATTGAAACTTAAACCTCAGTCATCCCTCGTCTAAACAGTTAGACATTATAAGCTTCCCCAATATATATCTAATTTATCAATTAACTCATAAGAATTTATTTTATCAAACCGCTCACATTTTTATAACTACCGTTCTCTATAACATCCCTAAATGAAATTATTACAAAAATCTCACATTCCTTTTTAATAAATACAATATTTCTCAAATATAATTTCCTAATATTTCTCAAATATAATTTTCTACTATTCCTATTAATTTCTGTCAATTCTTCACTATAATAATAATTATTTAAACACTAGTACATACAATTATGTATTTGGTTAATAAACCCGATCAATTTGAGTAATCCATTATAACAACTACTAAGTCTACTAAGTTAAATAAATTTTTAATTTATTGGCTATAATATTCCAATCCAATTAAACATATACCCGAACACTAATTTATATAAATACTCAAATTCAATAAATTTTTCGGTTAAATAGTAAATCGAATAGTATAAAGCATATTTAATAAATGCACTAACTAAATAATATAATTATATAAATAAATACAAAATTAAAAATTAAAACTCACCTTTTCGGTTTTTCTCCCGAGTGTGTGTGTGTGTGTTAATGAAGTGTGTGTGTGTTCATTGTGCTTCCTTAATTAGGAAGTACTACATATATATATATATATATATATAATGTAAAATTGGGGAGGCAGCCACCTGCCCTCTTTTCAACTACCATCATTTTTTTTATTTTTTTTAGTACTTATATCAAAATTGCAATTTAACCCCCAACTTTTAATTACATAAATTTTAACCATAAATATTTAATAAAGGTCCAATTTAGCCCCCTTCAAGTTTTAATATATTTATAATTTCAACCTATAACTTATAATTAAATTAGATTTTCTTAATAATTACTAATTAGTCTCGCAATTATGAATAAAATTCTATGGACATCACATTTGTACTATCATAGGAGGGTTTCTTGCATTTTTCCCCTAAAACTGGTCCCGCAAATGCCAAAACCAGTGGGTTATGATCCAATGTTCACGGTGTAGAACTGATGTAATGCACCATTGGGCATTCCACAAATAATGTGTCATTGCCTAGCATTCTATCTAACTTTTTCCAAAATGGTATTTTTATTCATACAACTCAATAACTTCTTTTTTTTTTTTTTTTTGGAAGAAGGTAAATATATTAAAAAGTGGGAAAATAGTACCACAAGGTTGCCCAAGCAACCACACCCAAAGGCACCAGACTAGCAGGGAAGCCTAACCAAGTTATGCTACGTCCAAGCAACCTTCCATATCTTACAAACTGACACAAAAGCAATAGAGGAAGGATCATAGTGTTGGATTATCTTTTGTCAAAACTTGCTCCATGATCACATCTACCAACACCGCAAGCTCACGAAATTTCTGCTGAAATTTGCGTATGTTTCGTTCTTGCCACAGATGGTACACCAAGGAAGCCAACATCGCTCTATTCGCTGCGTTCACAAGATGCGAACCTCTCTACCATGACGCCGCCCATGAAACTCCAACTTGCCATTGTAGATGAGGCCAGCTCCACTTTATCTACCGCCTGACAAGTACTAAGCACTTCTTCGAGTAAACATACTCAAAGAAAAGATGAGCATACGTTTCCGATTGGGCACCATCACATAGTAAACAAATGTTCAAGTGGTGATGCATCCATGGTTTATCTAACGTTGGTAGCTTCTCAAGGATAGCAAAGCCATAAGATGAAAACGTTATGGGGGATCTTGAGCGAACCTACCAACAACACATTCCAGGGAACCGAGGGCGGGGTTGGTTGGAGCAGACGTCGAACTATCGGGACAAAACCACCACCAAAACCCCCTTTCCACTTCACCTTGTCTTCGCCCGCACTCAAAGCTGGCAGCAGGTCTAGAATCCCCAACGCACCCACGGCCCATGAGTCAGCCCACCTCCACCCCATCCCTAATCACCACAATGAGTTTGGTGTTAGCCGGGATGCCTGTTCTCCGAGGACCCTGCGGTACTATGTCCAAGAGAACCCCTTTGGGGTGCCACGGATCTTTCCACAGCCAAAATGCTCTCTCCATTGCTAATCTGAAATTCGACCATAGGTAGGATGAGAGTCCTCATCTTGATCAACTTCTTCCAACTCCACGAACCCACATTTCGCGGTACCGTCCAAACTGTGTGGTTTATAAGCCGAGTGCTCGCAATCCATTGCACCCAAATTGAATGCTGGTTCCCTTCGATGATAGCCCATAGTACTTTACACATAAGTGCTCTATTTGTTACTCCAATGGACCGAATGCCCAGCCCCCCCACTGCAGTCGGCGGACAAACTTGATCTCAACTTACTTTAGTGGTGTAGTGCACTCTTTGCCCTCCCCATAATAAAGCTCTAATCCTTCGTTCCATCTCCTTAATCACTGCCTTAGGCAATAGAAAGCAGGAGGACCAATACACGTGGTAGGACAATAGTACTGATTTAATAAGTTGCAGGCGGCCCGCATATGAGAAATGCTTGGATCCCCACACCAATATTTTCTGCTCGACCTTCTGAATTAGCGGCAAACAATCCACAAGCGTAAGTTTGGAGGCTGTGGGTGGTACACCAAGATACCGAATAGGAAGTGAACCCACGCTAAATCCCACCGCCTCTTGCAATATATGTAGGCTGTTTTCAGCAGATTTGGATATAATGATACAACTCTTGGCCGCGTTTGCAATAAGACCCGAGGCCTCCCCAAACTCCTCAAGTGCGTGATGGAGAACTAAGACCGACGGTTTATCGGCTCGGCAAAATAGTAGCAGATCGTCGGCGAAGCTGAGCATAAATAATCCAATCACCTCATATCGCCAGTGATAGACAAATTCTCTAGAGACCGAAATGGTATGTTTCCCCACTGCACGCAGCGCTTCCATAATCAAAAACAAACAAGTACGAGGAGAGGGGATCGCCCTGACGCAGCCCACGCGACGCAGGGAAGAAAACCATACGGCTGCCCGTTCAGGAGGATGGAATACCGGACTGTCGAAACACACTGCTTAATCCAGCCAATAAACACCTGTGGGAATCCCATCACATGTAGTACTTCAAACAGAAATCCCCACTCAACCGTATCATACGCCTTGTGTATATCAATTTTCATCACACATCGAGGTGCTCCGTGTCGTTGATTATAACCATGAAGTAGCTCCTGAGCTAATAAAACATTATCACTAATTCGGCGCCCTGGTACAAAGGCATTTTTGATTGATCGCCACCAAAGAGTCCATAAGCGGTTTCATACGGTTTGCCAATACTTTGAAGATAATCTTATAAAGCACATTGCAGCACGCAATAGGCCTAAAGTCTGCAGCTGTTTGAGGATACTCGACCTTAGGAATAAGCGCCGAAAACGTAGCATTAATCTGTCTAAGCATCCGGCCTGTGACAAAGAAATGGCGCACCGCTATCAATACTTCAGGTCTGATCACTGCCCAAGCCTTCTTAAAGAAGCCTGCCGAATACCCATCAGGACCAGGGGCTTTGTCATCATCAATGGAAAATAAGGTCGTACGTATTTCTCCATCCGACACTGGCTCAATGAGCCTCATATTCTGTTCAGCTCCCAGCAAGCCAGTGAGGTGCAGTCGCAAGTGGTCCAGTCTCCACTCGAGGTTCTGCCCTTTGGCCACTCAATAAATCAGTGAACCATCGAACCAGTTTAGCTGCAATGTCCTTCTGTCCACGGAGAATGGTTTCGACATTGTCATGAATATGGTGTATCTTACGTCGGGCCCTTTGAGTAGCTAATTTTTGAAAGAATAATCTAGTGCATTAGTTTCCTTCCTTCAGCCAGTTCAGTTTAGCACACTATCAGATCATCTCATGTTCTTGACGCGTCGCTTTCTCATACACAATACGACAGAACAACTCCACTTCATGGAGTAACCGCACCGCGGGGAACTCCTGTACCAAGTTCTGGGCATGTCGTAGGAAATCCGCCGCCTTACTCGTGTTGAGGGTGAGGTCACCCTTGCGGCGCTTCATGGCGGCGAAAAACTGGCTTAAGCCTTTTCAATTTCTGGCAGACAGTGAACATTGGCACTCCCTCCACCCTCTGCTGCCATTCTTTTAGCAACCACAGCCAAAAAACTCCTGTCCAGTCGTGAGATAATTATCGAACCTGAAATACGGCTTGTATTGGCCTCTCCCGCCCCCATCTAACAACACCAGGGACTATGATCCGACGTTCTCAGTGTCGAGCAGATATAGGCCTGAGTGTAGTGCATAAACCACGTATCATTCCCGAGCATACGATCAAGCCGCTTCCAAAGACTACGCGACCCGAAACTATGATTAAACCACGAGAAGGGCTGCCCCACCATGTTAAGCGTCTGTAGGCGAGCTTGTAGGAGACAGTCCCTAAAGTCCAGATTGCTTGAGTGGAATCCGCACTCGTACCACACACTTCACTAATATCAATGACACAGTTAAAATCCCCGATCACAATCCACCTATCATCCTCATGTGATAGCGCAAGTTCTTTGAGTCGTTCCCACAGCGGACGTCTGTGAGCCACTTCGTTCTGCCCATAGGGTATAGTCAGATCACAACGTTTCACGACACAGCAATGTACTAATTGTTCTGAGGCTTCCAGTACAGTAACATCAATCTCACAATCATTCCACCCTAACCGAATCCGCGTACCCGGGCCAGCGCCGTAGTCCGAGAACCACCTCCAGTTCGTATTAAGCCCATGTTGTATCCTAGTAGCATTTTGGGAAGCTACTCTAGTTTCAATCAAACCAATCAGTACAAGATTAAATTCCGAAATAAGTGCCCTCATCGCACTTTGGTGGTCTACCTTATTAAGAATTCAGACATTCCAAGATGCCAAATTAATCATAAGAACCATCAGAGGGGCTGCGTCTGTTAGGACCCCGGTTTTCAACCTCAGTTTCCAACGAATCAAGTGCCGCAAAGGAATTGTGGACAACAATTTCCTTACCCTTATCCTCTATCCATTCTGGTCTCTCCATAGGTGACTGGTGTCTCCTAGCTTGTGGCTCGTCCTGCTGCACTCGTTGGACAAAGACCCGCATCGGAGCTTCCTTACACTTCCCCGCATTCAGCTTAGCCGGACAATTACTATCCTTGTGCTCGACAACAGCACACCGCTTACAGACTAGCGACAACCATTCATACTCAATGTGTACCCTGCATGTTCCCTCGACCCCTTCCTCAATCGGGTGCACCACTACAAGATGTTGCGGTAGGTTAGTCATCACATCCACCAGAACGCACACACGAGCGTAATCTATTCTCATACAGCTTCACGTCACCACATCAGGGTAAAGCGGGCGACCCACGCCACTCGCCACCACACTAAGGCCCTCATCCATCCAATATTCAAGAGGTAGATTTCTGAATTTTACCCACACAGGAACTAGGGTGTGAGACTTACGTTCCAACTGCATACCCGGTGCCCACCATTGGAGGAAGATCGACTGTCCCTGGAACAGCCAAGGCCCGCCCTCAATAACATCTTCCATCACACCCTCAGTCGTAAAGGAGAAAAAGAAAAAATCGTTGGACGATGCCACTACATCCTTTACCCCCTTCCATGTAGATTTCGCATAGGATTGCAGATGAGGGAAATAAGGGCGACGCCCCAGAAAATATCCCACCGCCGTCGCATGCCATCGTTGTGATCCACGGTTCACAATATCCCTGGACGAGCGTACAATTACTGTGCCCTGTTGTCGCTCTAGTTCCACAAATTTGAGAGTTTTCTGAGTAGATTTGGCAAACCCTTCCGTGACCATATCAGAGGACACCCTAGGGTTAGGGTTTAGCGGCACTGTTCCTACATATATCGGCGACTGGACCACCGGAATCGGGGGCTGCATGGACGAACTTGGCACTACTGTATCCGGCTCCACTGATGGACTTGAGGGAGCTCCCGTCAAATTCACCTTAGGCTGTAACAAGGCCGAAAGTGGGGGGAGATGAGAGTCCCCCCATGCAAAACCCTAGGAGAGGACGTAGAGCCACACGTAACCGACTGACCCCCCGAGTAAGTGGCCGTAGCTAAAGTACCAACTGACGTCGACATCGACCCAGACGCACCATCGTTGTATCAAGACGCCCATCTAGCCTTCAACCGCTCAAGGGTTTGAAGCGACTGCGTGTCCCCCGCAACCCGTTCGGCAAGGTGGGAGAACGCATCGAACTTAAAGAATTAGTAACACTCCTCACCTCCTCTATACCAGCCGGCTCCTCGTCATCCGCCGGCACCACCGCGCCGTCATCTGCAGAGTTAGGTTTGCTAGGGAAGGAGGAGAGAGAGACATAATCAATTACAATTTAAACTTTACAAAAGAAAATGGTTAACTAGGTCGGTATATTTTCAACTCAATAACTTCTTTCTAAAATAAGATATCACAAATTATAATTATAACCCCGAAAATGTCTTAAAAGATATATGAATTTATGACATTTTGTCAATAAATTGAGCCCAACACTCTCTAGATTGTAAGTACTTTGAGATATTAGCATTTTATGAGATCGGCGTGTAACGTCCATTCTTTCTTTATAATAACTCAAACTATTTCATCACATAAATAAAAAAATTAATTTCTTCATACGACTATAACATACAGTTTCTAATTGGAAAAGGAAAAAAGAAAAAAAGACAAAGAACAAGTTATAGAGTATACAAGACCAAAACCAAATGAGCAAACTCACATGATCTATATGTAATAAAACGCTATTCAAATAAGTGCCATACATGCACATATTTGGATAACTTTATTGAATTTAAGTTTACAATGAAAAAAAAAAATTTAATGCAATTTACCTTCTTGTGATATTGCAAATGAGCCAATTACCCTCTATAAAAAAAAAAAAAAAAAAAAAAAAAAGCAATTTACCTCCTTGTGTTCTTTAAAATGGAGGTAAATTGATTAATTTTTTTAAAAAAATACAGGGGATAAATTGCTATTTTATTTTTCATAAGTGATAATTTGCTCATTTGCAATATCAAAGGGGTTTTGTTTGCATTTTTTCTAAAAAATATCTTTTTTATCTTAAGTTGAAGATGAGTGTATGATTGTTTATCTTTATAAAAAAAAAAAAAGGCAAAATCTTACTTTTGATCCCACTAGATAAGGCCGTTATCACTTTTAGTCCCTCGTTTTATGGGGTCAACACGTTTGGTCCCAAAACCCTAAAATTCTGACATTAATGATCACAAATCGTTAAATTTAACGAAAATGGCACATGTTGGAGCACATGCCATCAGTCAATGGTCATTAACCTGACCCAAAAATGCCCAAATTCTATTTTATCCCCCTATATTTTTTAAAAAATGCTAAAAACACCCATGTATTTTTAAAAATAAGCTAACCCCCCCCCCCCACCCCTTTTTTTTTAAAAAAAAAAATTCCTTTCTGAACTCATTTGACTAACGTACCTCTCTTGATATTATAAATCACCATCCTTTATTTATTTTATTTTTAGATTTTTTTGTGAGATCATTTGTATTTTTCTTCCTTCTAAAAATATAAATAGTTTTTTTGAAAATATATTTATTTAAATATCAAAATACCATAAAAGTATATCAAATTTTTTATTTCTTATAATTATATTGAAAAATTAAATTAGCATCACATAAAAAATTAATATACTAATGTAAATTTTAAAAATAAACTTTAGTGTATTAATTTTTTATGTGATGCTAATTTAATTTTCAATTTAAATTACGAGAAATAAAAAATTTGATGTACTTTTATGATATTTTTATATATAAATAAATATATTTTGAAAAAAATATTTTATGTTTTTAGAAGGACGAAAAAATACAAATGATCTCACAAAAAAATTTAAAAATAAAATAAATAAAGGATGGTGATTTATAATATCAAGAGAGGTACTTTAGTCAAATGAGTTCAGAAAGGAGCTTTTAAAAAAAAAAAATTGGGTTTTTTTTGCTTATTTTTAAAATACAAGGGTGTTTTAGCATTTTTTAAAAAACTTAGGGGGCTAAAATAGAATTTGACCATTTTTGGGTCTGGTCAACGGCCATTGACTAACGGCTCATGCTCCAACATATGCCATTTCTGTTAAATTTAACGGTTTGGGGACCATTAATGTTAGAATTTTAAGATTTTGCTACCAAAAAATGTTGACCCCGTAAAGCGAGAGACCAAAAGTGATACCAGCCCTATCTAGTGAGACCAAAAATAAGATTTTGCCATAAAAAAATTTCACCAGATTTTTTTTAATACATTAGTTAATAATACAATTTAAATTTAGTTTGCTATCAAATAATGCTATAAAACTTATTTTTAGCTTTGCAACTTAACAAAGTTATCTTCTATTATTTATTTAAATTTGGATAAGTGAACAATTGATTGTCCTATGCAAAGGTTATCTTATCATTCCACTTAAATTTAGTTACTAAAATAATTTAATGTTATTTTTATGTTCAATATATTTATACTTCTTAATAACTTCAATTTTTAAATTTCAGAATATTTATAATTTATATTTTAAGATTCAAATAATTTATAGTTTTATGTATTTATTTTTGTAGAAATACAATTTTCACATTGCCTTGACACGGTCACACGAGATACTATCTAATTGCAAAAAATAAGGGTAAATTACAATCACCTTTCTTGAGGTTTGGCATAATTAAAAAAAAAAACCCCCTCGTTGTTTGAAAAATTACAAATACCTCCTTAAGGTTTGTAATTTTTAACCAAATGCCTGAAATTGGGCATTTCGCTCTTGAACTTTTTATTAAGATTGTAGAAAAATCAACCAAGTCAAATTGCATTATTGCACCTCTGTGTAAAAGAATTGAGAAACCTCTCCCCGCGCATTGTAGTTCAAAAAAATTTTAAAAATTAAGTAAAAAATAATTCAGTGCATAAGGGCATTTGGGTCAGTTCACCCAAAAAAATGGATGAAAATGGGTTATTTATTAAACAATTACAGACCTCACGATGATATTTGTAATTGTGTCAAATTTCAGAAAATGTAGCTGTAATTTACCCGAAAACAAATATGTGCACCAGAAAGTTCCCTCTCCGTAACAGTAAAAATATTGGTTGAATGCCAGATCTAACCCTGAGGCTCAGGTGCTGAGGTAACGTACAAAGTATAATTCTCAAAATAAATGTGAAATTAATTCCCTAACGGTCGAAAAGGTAATTAACAGTCAGAAATAAATAAGAAAAGCCCCTCACCCCTCTCAACGGTCCACTGCCTCAAGTACTCTCAACTCTCTCTCTCTCTCTCTCTCTCTCTCTCTCTCTCTCTCTCCATCTAAATACTGCTGTGTAATCATTCTGTAATCAGGGATTTTCAGAGAGATTGTGATTACACATTTTCATATTCGCATTTGAGGAGCCGATAATTTGAGCTTCCTAACTGGTATAATCTGAATGGAGGTGGCTGTAATCGATTGGAAGAGCCTAGATACAAGATTTGTGGAAGACGAGTTGTATGAGCACATCAATGCGCCTAAATGGGTAGATTTCTCCGCCCCCGATGACCCCGTTGATGATGAGGCCTGGTTCTGCCGACCCAGTAAGTGAAAATACACACACTCACACGTGTGGGTAAGATATAATGGGTGTGTATGTAATACGTATTGATTTTGATTTTGATTTTCTTGGTTGTTTCTTGGGTGGGATACTTTCACTTTTAATTACTTTTTGGGTAATCTTGTTCTTGCTGTGTAGATTGTGACCATCCCAAGACGGTTGAAGATTTCTTGAATGAGAAACAGAGGACGCCCACTTCGAATTCTAAGGTTTCTTTTGCTTCCCTCTTCTTGATTTCTGTTTCCCAAGAAAATTTAGGAAACCTGGAAATCCTGATGTTGGTATGGTCATAATGTGATTGTCAAGCTTTTTCCAGGTTTATATACTGATTTGAAGCGAATCCTCATGCTGTTTCTGCTGGAAGTTGAATTGATGAAGTTACTGAGTTTTATACAAACAGTTCTTCTCATTTATGTTTGCATTTCAGTAGTAGCTATTCTGTTTAATACTCTTTCGAAGACTCTGTTTGTGTTCAAGCATCTGATACAGGAAATATGGGGCTAAATGAAACGACCCTCCAAAATAATTCTCCCCTCATTTTTCATTAGATTTGAAGCTGTACTTGGGTTAACTCAATATTTCAACAAAATGAAGTGATGGGAAATCTGTAATTAGCCTTTATTCTGTATTCTTGGATTTTCCTATGTAGTATTTTCATCCAGTTACTCATGTTCACTGCCTGCACGACTTTTTCTTTATTTACCAAACAAAAGAGATTGTGTACTTTGTTAAAATGTGGCTGTAGTTCTTGATTCCCGATATTCAAAATGATCGGTTTTACCATGCTGTTGCTCATTTGTTTTCAACTCGCACTGCAGCTGCAAAGATCAGTTAGTGTATCCGATATTCCTCCATTCGGTGACAGAAATAAGAGGTATTGATGAAATTTCCAGCACTGGCCTGAAATGTTTTTTGTCCTCTTTTTGTGTTTCTAATCCAGACTTGATCATCCGTAATTACAGGGATGCAACGCTGAAGAAGAGAGGAATAAATCAACCTTTTGCGTCGAACAAGGACACAAACTATCATAGGGTGGTAGAAGATGGCGAAAATCAAGACCCCAATTTCTCAACTCCTCTAATTCACAAAGCTAAGCTTGGAAAAGGGGCAATCAAATCAAGCACGGAGAAGAAACAAATTAAGGACACTATGACGAAGAAGGAGCAAACACCAAAGCTCAGAAGTACTTTGTCTGCAAGGAATTTGTTCTCAGGTGGGGATTTACTGAATAAGGTTGCAGAGTTTTGCAACGAGTTGAAGAAGATGGCGACTAGACCAAGAGATAAGGAGAATGCAGATGATCTGGAGAAGAACGACGTGGAAAAGCATCAGGCTAAAGATCATAGTGATGAAAATTCAAGGGTTTTGAATGATAAAGAAAAGGAAAGGAAACCATTGCTAGAGCTGCGTAAAGAGAAAAGTGAAGTGATGGAGATGAGCGGTTCCAAGGGGCAGCAGAGAAGGAAAAAGTAAAGTTTCTCTTCCCCTATTTATTCTTTCTCACTGCAGAATGTCTCTGGATTCATATGTGTTTAGTTCAGCATGTATAAGCATACAAATTCTGTGAAGAAATGAACAAATTCCAGGTATGGCAACGTGAACTTGTATTTTGCATGCAGAAGAAATGATGATGGAGAGAATACTCCAATTTCTGTTGATGTGAAGAACATTAAGCACCAAGAAGGAGCAGAAAGCTTGTTGCAAATTCGGACATGTCCTCCCACTCCACAGTGTTTCTCTGCTAATGGGGAACCTCCTAAATCCACACCTAAGCCTTTCAGGCCCAGACCTCTGGTATGTAAAAGTTGATCACACAATTTAGCTAAGTGATTGTTTTGTTATGGACAAAAATGGTAACCAGCCCTCTCTCTTTTAACCACTGAATTCTAGTAAAGAGGGAAAAAATATGTAAGGTGCTTTAGGTGAGAAGGCACTATCTACTTTTCATGCTTGGGGTTATTTGCATGTGCTCGAGGACATAAAACAGACACTGTTTGTTAGTTGATTCACATCTTGAATTACATTCATGATAGTTAAAATCAGGAGGAAGATGCTGATTCTTGATAGATACCGTGTTATAAAAGCCACATTGTTGCAGGAAGCATATCAATAGTAAACTGCATTAGTCTATTATTTCTGAACATATGTGCTCCAATCACAACTTTTTGCCCACATTTAAGCACAAAATGCTGAGTAAAGAGGGTTGTTTACTGATTGATTCACATGCCTTTAAGAATCAGGAGAGAGGGATTCTGCAGGAGCTGAAACAGATGCACAAGGAGGTGGTAAACAGGGTTGAAAGAGAGGAGAAGAGCAGCAACCATGGACGGGAGGTTGCTGAGAAAGAAGCAAGATCTTTGGATGTTTTCTGGTTCCTAAAGCCGTGCACTCTTTCAAGTTAAATCAACTGATACAACATCAGCCATAGAGAAACTTTGCATATATTATATATAAATATATATCGTCATTCTTTCATTCTTTCATTTGTTATGCAATTCCATCGTCTTGATTCATTTGTTACTCTGAAAAAGAGTGTTGTCAAATAAAGATGTACCGTGCTGTATTCAGCCAACTTTCAGCTAATAATTGAGAATGCATCCTTTCTCATTTTATGTTACAATTCCATCATGTATAATCTTGGAGGAATAGCAAGGCAATTAAGAGAACAAAATTGATTTCTGCCTGCAGACAAAAGGAAGGAAGAAATAGCATATCAAAGATGTTTCTCCAACTCGCATTCTTGCATTTTCTTGAATTTTTTAGGCTTTTCTTGGTTGATTTTTCTACAAATTATCAGAGGTCAGCAAGTGCAAATCCACAGATGAAGTTCCCTAATACCATTCCCTCCTTTCTCAGTCAAATTTTTCCATCTCCAAATTCCAAAAGTTCCCATTACAAGAATGAAAATCTTTTAAATATGGATCCCAACTGCAGAGACTCGCCGTATAGCATACCAAATAGGTCAAAATCATCGCACCCTTCCCAGAAAGGACTGTAATCCCACAAGAAAACAAGCAAGAAAAAGGAAGAAAAATAGTTGCTGATAAGCATAAGCTCTGTAAAAATAAATGCAAAAGGGGGAAAGTTATATATATTAATTGAAAATTTATCTCATGGATCAATCTACTAAAGAAACAGTACAAAATCTCCCTCTTCCATATATTATTCCCTAAATATACATCAACTCTTACAACAAAAACCATCTATTTTCCAACACCACAACACGTTCAAGAACACCAAAAAAAAAAAAGCAAATATATTCACAAGGTTCCTTTCATTCTACGTGGGTTCCAATCCAAACCTCTGAATCTTCAACAAGATCAGCCTAAGTAGTATTACACAGCATACAATTCAAGATCCTCCTACAAGCGTACCTCAGACGAGGATAAACTCTACCAGTATGAACACTCGTCTCCCTCCACATATCCTCCACGGCCCCGAGGAAAAGATTCAAGCTTCTGATTGGGGGGACGTAAAGAATAAGAGGGGCCGCAGAAAACGCCACCGCGAAGAACAAGTGCAGCATCTCAACTTGAAAAATCAAGAGAAAAAGATCAGTCAACGAGGGCGATGTTTATATCGAAGAGACGATCTCTTTTTCTGGGATTTGAGAGAGATTTTGAGATGATCGAGAAATGGGCTGTGGTTGAATTTTTTTATGGTGTGAACTGTGAAGATTAAGTTTGCAATCGATTTGGGGAAATTTTTCCGTGGGTTTGTGCCTGCACCTGCAAGAACCGCAAAGGGATTTGGAATTTTGTGCTTTCTTGTGTGGAGTGATAAAGGATTCAAGTTTGAGCTTTGTTTTGTTATAATAATTATTATAATATAATAAAGTTAATTAGAATAAGAATAAATTAAAGTTATTACTAAACAATAATTTTTAGTTGTTTGTAATAATTATTTAATAATTGTGTAAAAAGTATTTGGGAAAATTACATTTATAACCCATGATCTATAATTTATTTATATAAATTATTCCTATTTTTTTTCATAATTACAAAATCACCTCTGATAACCAAAAAATAGAAGTAATTTGTATAATGATGTTGACATTTTTTAAGAATGTATGCTTTATTTTTCACAACATATGGATAATTTTTATAAAGAATGTTAATGTTTATAGTGAATGTACGTGTAATTATCCAAAAGACAGAATTGATTTATATATATAGATAATGTATTAGGAGATGTAAATGAAATTAACCTAAACTATTATACTAAAAGTTAGAATAAAAATAGATTATTACCTATTGATGTTACTGCGGTGTTTGAATTGCTTAGGTCAGTGCTTATTAGGGGTGGCAATTTAACCCGAACCCAACAAAACTCGTTTCGAACCCGTCCCTAATGGTCCGGGACGGGTCCTGGGTCCTTAAGGACCCACCCCGCTTAGATATCTATATATATATATATATATATATATATATATTTTTACTTTTATCATGATAATAAATAGTTAATAAAATATTATATCGTTTAATTTATTTATTATTGGTACTTGTTTAACAATTGATGAATTACAAAATTGTCCAACAATACTTAACGATGAGGAAGATGAGAAAGTAGTTACTAACGAATAATCGATATGAATTGTTTGGGTTGTTTTATTATGAATAATTTTATTTGTACTTGAAAATCTTTTTTGATTTGAACTTGAGTTAGCTCATGAACAATTTTATTTGTAACTAATATAATATATTTTTTTTTTCAAAATTTATAGAATAAATAAAAAAATAAAATAACCGGGTCTACTGAGTTAGACCTACCTCGGTGGGTTTTGTGCGGGGGAGGGGGGGTGGCGAGGTAAAAAAATTAACCGAGACGGGGCGAATTCCGAGTCCACCCAAACTCACCCCGTTATCACCCCTAGTGCTTATCAACATAAAAGTGTTTCTATGTTTTAGCAGTTTAAATTAAGTTTTTTTTTATTAAAAATAATTTCATTAATAAAGAGAAAAAGTTACAACAATAAGCCTCGAAGTTGAGAAATACAATGGAAGAAAGAGCAAAATACAAGTTACCTCCAAGAAACTTCCAAACAAATTAATTTCATTCAAAATTATAAAAAAAATTCTAGTAATTTTCTACCACTTAATCTTAAAATAATTAAGTTGTTTTTCTAATAGCTAAAATTGCAATTTTTGTTTTCAAACACTCTTACTTAATTTATAATTTTCTTTACAACTCATTCATATTATAAAAGTGATGGTGTAAGATTCGGGAGACTGTTGATCTAGGCACGATAACTCGAAACGACGTCGCGAGGCAACACAACTCTTGAAAACTCTTCCAAAAGTAGGAAAAGTAAATTTGTATTAATGAAAATGTGAGATAGCTTTACAAAGGACTACCCCCTATTTATGATTAATTACATGGGGTAAAAAGTACAATATCGTCCTTCAACCGCTGTCAATCCAACGGCCTGGATTTAACTACTAGGGGCGCCTTGGTAATTTGGCATCACCCTACTACTTTTATAACTACCTATGGCATAATGGTAAATAATGGTACACTTGAAGGTATTTTAGTAATTCCTAATTTCTAGCACTATCAGTAGCCCCCCAACTTCCAAATGCTTCTGGAAAAATTGGAAGTTCTAACAGATAATTTGATTCTAATTCATCTTCCTCTTCTTGATAATGCTCCCTTTTGATGTAGAGTCTTTTTCTCCTGGGATTCCTCTTGGCACAAATCCTTCTTCTACTAGAGCTTTTTTTCCTTCTTGTTCCTTCTTCTACTAGGGCTCTTTTTCCTTGACCTTCTACTTCTGCCACGAGTTTCTTCCTTCTTGGGACCCTTCTTCATATAGGCTCTTTCTCTTTCGAAACTATTCTTGGTTCAACTCCTTCCCTTGTTGGGATTCCTTGTCTTCTATGTATACACTTGGTGGGATATTCTGACTTTCTTCCTCTTGCTTTGTTTGGTCTATCTACTTGGTCTCAGCCACATTCCAGAAAAATGTCGAAACGAGTTGGCTCGAGTATATGGCTCTTCATCTCTTTCCTTGCAGCAGTTTTTCGTTCTTCCACTTCCAAAAGTCATCATTCGTTAATTTGGAAGAAACAGAAATAATTTGTCAGTCCGAAAGAATTTTAGGATGTCACGCACTTCAACAAAATGTCCGACGAGGCATCGTTGGGGGTCCTTCGATGGTGGATTGTGGCATGGCCGAGGACGTGGCCGAGGCACGCCTCGGCCAAAATCTGGTCGAGGTGCGTGCCTCGGCTAAGCCTTGGTCGAGGCGAGACGCCTCGGCCAGAGTCTAGCCATGGCCCCCCGCCTCGGTCGGATTTCAGTCGAGGGTGTCTTGTTGCCCCTCCTTCTTCTTTTCTTGCTTGCTGAAGTGGTCGATTTCGATCACGAAGTGATTTTGGTTTAGGTCACCAGGAACATTCATCTGATTTGCTAGATTTTTCCAGAAATTAAAGTTAGGAAAAAGTTGAAAACTCCTCGATTTCCTTCAATAGCGCAAGCCCCCCGCTTCAAACCTCGAGGTCGCGCGTCAGCCACTCCGCTCCTAATTCTTTCAGGTACTTCGAAGAGTTTCTTCTGGCGTTGCGGGATCTTGGTACCACTTCCTCTCTTGTGGCTTTTCGATATTTTGTTCATCCTTGGGAGAGTTGTTAAGGACTCGTTCTTCTAACCCTTCCTCTCCACAGTTGTAAAATATTTTTTTCTAGAGGCTTAGTGTGTTGTTTGCAAGCACGATTCGCGAGTCTGTTCTCGCCTTTCGTCAATGAAGGGAGACGTTGTTGCTCGTTGTCTCATCCTCTGCAACCTCGTATGCCGCCGTGGAGGCGAGGGGGACCTTATCCCTTTGATGACTACTTGTGATTGCGTTGTGTTGCGTCACATTTGTATCACCTTGCGTCGCGACGCGTCATGTTGACCTTGTGTTGCACCATATATTGTGTTGCGTCAAGTTGCACCGTGGTGCGTCCCGTTGGGCTTTTTGGAAGCTCTGTAGGAGTTCCCTTGGTTGGAACACTCTTGGACCTTTGTGGGAGGTCTTTGTCATTTTTGGGGAACTTCTTAAAGGTTCATTTTTACATGTTATCAAACTTGGTTCCTCTATTGTTCATTATATTAAATTGTTTTTTTTCTCGAACTAAATTTCAAATGTAAGGGGCAATCCCCCTCTTATAAGTAAAATATTAAATTAAATACCTTATAAGCAAAGTGTTGAGCTAAATATTAAGGTGAAGGGTAACCCCCCTCTTTTTGAATCAAATGTCAGCGTGAGGGGCAATCCCCCTATTTCAAACAAGATATTAAAGCGAGGGGTCATCCCCCTCTTTTAGATGAAATATTCTTATAAACAAGATGTTAAAGTGAGGGGCCATCCCCTTCTTTTAGGTGAAATATTAACACGAGGGGCCATCCCCCTCTTTTAAATAAAGTGTCAATATGAGGGGCAATCCCCCTCTTTTAGATAAAATATTAAGCAATCCCCCTCTTTTCAATGTGAGGGGCCATCCCCCTCCAACTTTTCAATGTGATGGGCAATCCCCCTCTTCTAGATAGAATATTAATGTAAGGGGTCATCCCCCTCTTATAAACAAGATGTTAAGGTGAGGGGCCATCCCCCCTCTTTTAGATAGAATATTAATGTGAGGGGTCATCTCCCTCTTTTAGATAGAATATTAATGTGAGGGGTCATCTCACTCTTTTGTTAAATAAAGTGTTAAATGTGACAACGCCATAAAGTTTAAACAGTGAATCTGTAACAAGTAGATAAAAGTTGGACATTTTATTACCGTAATCCTTGGTTACAAAGCGTTTGAAAAAGAAAAAAGGAATATACAACATTAAATAAAACGTTTCTTGAGGTTTAGCAATATTCCTCGTGTGTGAATATTTCCTTCTCGTTCATTTTCCACGACTTGATGCAATCATACTTATTTGACGTCCACTTTGGCCATGTTTCATGTCTCATTGACTAGATTGAATGGGGGCTCTCTCGTGCCTCGTTGCGGGGTTGTTCGCTATTCCTTTTGGACTCCCAAGTGTCCTTCCACCCAGCTTCTTTTAGCTTCCTCTAGCCTCATCCCCAAATCTTGGATGACTATCCTGCTGGTTACTTCTGCCTACCTATCAGAACGGGGAGTCACGGAGGTCTATACTCTCTGCTAGGATGTGAATCACATTGGCATGTTCTTGGCACTCTCGGAGTTCTTCACTAAGTTCCATGCATTTCCACATGTGTCTTCGCTGTGGGGCCTGGCATGCTAACACTCTACCTCCGGAGTGATCACGCAGCCTCCCTCATCATACTCTGCTTAGTCCTCACCGACGTATCTAAGATGTGGTTTGCAAAAAACCTCTCTTGTGCAGCTTACTTTCAATTACCACAAGCTTTGCTGACCTAGCTCGAATTATCCTTGCTTCCTTGGGGTTCCTTGGGGTTCTTCGGAGTCTTGAAGCAAAATCCCAAATTCCCAATCTTCCTCCAGGTCTTCTTCCCATCTTGGTAAAACACTCTTCATCATCAAGACCTCTTCCCCCACAACATCCACTTCTTGTCGATCTTGACTTAGTAGAGTTATTCTCTCGCTCTCCAAAGGAGCCAATGAGCTGGCTGACTTAATGAGTCAGTTCGTCTCTTTCTTGTACGACCGCGGGATTTGTTCTATTGTGAACTCATCGAGCTTCCTTCTTAATGCTTGGATGTTTGCTAAGTACTTGGCCATCTGCTCCCCCAGCTTCGTGGCCTCCATTCCACTGCTTGCCCACAAGTTGGAAGTCGCTATCCGCCCTCGCATATGTCACTCATGCTTTCTCCCCCTGCATATGTCGCTCCCATGGTGCAAGTCAACTTTCTCCCCTTGCATATGTCGCTCATGCGACGCAAGTCGGCTTTCTCCTTTTGCATATGTCGCTCCTGCGATGCAAGTCTGCTTTTCTCCCCTTGCTCAGCGCATCACACTCCGACTCTTTCCTGAATCTGCTGGCAACACTGCTGCCTTCCCGCCAAAGATGATACGGTTGGCATCGCATCCTATTGCTCTCACCGCAACTCCTCAGCTTGCCTTGCTCTCTGAGCGACTCTCTCAACTTGTTTCATATATCTTCCTATTGGGCCTTCCGAGGTAATCCTCATAACTCAAGCAGTTGGGAGGTTGTCCTTGCTAGCTCGTTCTGCTTCCTGCTTTACTCCCACGTACCATGTGCCTGTCTCCAAAAGCGGTTTCCTGGAGCTCTTGTTTCCTTTGTCCCACGAATTCTTGTAAGTAATTTCTTCGGATCAACTCCTCGACCTCATTCTCCAAGTAGTGGCATTCTTCCGAGCTATGGTCTCGATCCCAATCCTTGTCGCTTGGCTGCATTGAGCTTTTAAGTTCATGAGGTTCGGGGGGTGTATTGAGCTAAATTCCGAGGGGCATATGTCTATGTTCACACTTACTTCCTTCTGCCCTAAGGAGACCCTTTCTCTTCCTCGTGGCCTCCCGAAGGCTTGGGCGGATGCATCCTCTACCAACTGGCGAAGATTCTCGGGAGTTATCTGAATAATTGGGGGTGGAGGTGGAGCCTCGACCTCTTCCTGCCTCTCCTCCTCCTGGGTGCGCTGGTGGATTCCCCAAGGCGCGGCCTTGCTCCTGCTGAAGTGGAGCCTCGACCTCTTCCTGCCTCTCCTCCTCCTAGGAGCGCTGGTGGACTCTCCAAGGCGTGGCCTTGCTCCTGCTAGGGAGGAGCCTCGACCTCTTCCTGCCTCTCCTCCTCCTTGGTGCGCGGGTGGACTCTCGAAGGCGTGGCCTTGGCCTTGCCTCTCCTCCTGTTGGCCGTGCGCTAGTGGACTCTCCAAGGCGTGGCCTTGGCCTTGCCTCTCCTCCTGCTGGCTGTGCCCTGGGGGACTCTCCAAGTTGTGGCCTTGGCCTTGCCTCTCCTTCTGCTGGCCGTGCGCTTCCCTTTTTCTCTCAGGTTCCTCTTGCCCCACGTTCGCGCTCCTCGCCCTCGAACGAGTATTCATCTTCAATGCCTAGACCAGGTTTCCCACGGACGGCGCCAAGCTGATGGTGTAAGATTCGGAAGACTGTTGATCTAGGCACGGTAACTCGAAACGACGTCGCGAGGCAACAAAACTCTTGAAAACTCTTCCAAAAGTAGGAAAAGTAAATTTGTATTAATGAAAATATGAGATAGCTTTACAAAGGATTACCCCCTATTTATAGTTAATTATATGGGGTGAAGGTACAATATCGTCCTTCAACCGCTGTCAATCCAACGGCCTAGATTTAACTACTAGGGGCGCCTTGATAATTTGACATCACCCCACTACTTTTATAACTACCTATGGCATAATGGTAAATAATAGTACACTTGAGGGTATTTTAATAACTCTTAATTTCTAGCACTATCAAAGAGGAAAAACCATTGAGAACCCCATTATATTTTTATAATTGAACAGCACCATTTCAGTATTTTCAATATTTTTTTATGCCATTTGTCTATTAATTGTTTAAAACTTTTATTTTGCTCTCTCTTCTCCACTACCACTTTTATTTTCCTTCTAATGGGAGTACTAAAATTGCATATACATAATTTTATTATTTTAATGAGTCTTGAGCTTTAAGATTAGATTTCTTTTTCTTTGTTGCAGCTTTTTCTTAGTCTTTTTTAAAGTTAGATAGAGGTGAAAATAAAGTAAAAAGGATTTCACAAGTCCTATTCTTTTTTCTCACTTTTCTGGAGTGAAATAAAAGCCATTTACTTTTGCTCTCATTGAGACAGTTGAAATTCATCTCAATTTGAATCCATTTGAAAGGAAAAAAAAAAATAGAGTTACAACTTTTGAATAATTTCAAAAAATCAATTATAATGATTAAAAGAATAATTTAAAATGAGTACTAAAAAGTTTAAATTTATTATAATCTTGAATTATTCAAACACATCCAATAAATAATTATTATTGTAAATCTAAGTTCTTATGTTTGATCCTACAAAAATTATAGATATTCTTCTCTTTTTTATCACAAAAGAATTTGGATGATTTTGATGCCAATCACCATTATAATTCAGAATAGATTTCAAGGACTATGGATTATTCATAAAATACTTAAAAATTATCTATTAATATAACACTCCCCAAATTTATATTTAATTACAGAAACACCCCTATCTTTCATAAAAGTATAAACACACCCCTTGAAAGAAGTACATGTCTCAGGGTGTTTGCTAAGTTTTTGCTTATGAAAGAGTATTGATATAAATTATAATTATAAAACATCAAGAACCATAATTATAATTTTATAAAAAATAAAAAAATATTTATATAAATGGACATAACATTAAATATGCCCACGTTAATTACTCCTCCTATTAATTGAACCAAATTTTACATACGTGGGCTATGCAAGGAACATAAAAAACATGTGATGTGTGACTACTTTTTCAGACCAGACACGCGCCTCGCGTTGGAATGCTAATTAGTGTGTGTGATGATGGTGAAGAGTATAATATAATGTGACAGTATTATTATTTAAAATCGATTCTCCCATATTTCAATTAAATTAGATTGAAAGTATAATTTATTTGAATCCCAATCTAATAGTACTGAGATTACAATTTATTTGAATCCCAAATTAATTTTCACCATGCTTTAGATATGTTGATTATTAATATTATGGGCATATGTACTTCATTGGACTAGGTTGTATTGACTAATAATATAGACTAGTCCAATATTTACTCCATTAGGTTGAAACATTTTATTATAACAAAGGCCCAGACCCTGGTACGGTTCATACTAATTTTATGACTGTGAATACGACCTCAAAAGGTAGGTTTGGCCCGAGCACACTTTCATTAAATTGAAGTACACAAAGTCAAATTTTATTAAATAATCATATTTGGCATATAATTCCACTTCAATCATATCTTTCAATTATCACATCTTTAAAGTAAACATGCCTTAAGGATAAGTTAAGTCGAACTCCTCTAATGTTTATTACAATTACAAATACTTTTTCTTCTTATTTGAGAAATTAATCGTTACCCCCTGATATGTGACATAATTATCAGGAAAAATGCAAGCAACCCACCTGTGATATTGCAAATGACCAAATTATCCCCCTAAGAAAAAAAAATAAGTTATCTCCCTGTGTTTTTTTAAAATGAAGTAATTTACCTCCTGCTGAGGTAAATTTGTTATTTTTTTGGGGTTCAATTCATTTTGACTATCGAATGGAATAGGTTTTCGTGTCGATCAGTAGAGTAAATGAAGTCTCGAGTATTAAGTATAGATGCCTAGTCTAGGATGGAAACCGACGCCCAATTCCACGCCCTAGACTATCGCCGGGAGACGGTAGATGGAAGGACCATACTCGTATGTATTCGGGAGCCTAAATATTCACGTCATCTATTCACCTAGTCTCTAGTGTCATGAACTATTGCTAGACGGTCACCCATTGTAATGGGCATTTTTTGTTATAGGTTAATCGAAAATAATTAATTAAATTAGATTTAATTATTTTATGTTGGACACAAACCCAAGTCTAGTTGAGGGTGAACCTAAAGAGTCACACAATTCACCAGACGTGAAAGGAATTAATTTGGAATTAATTCCGGAAGTAGAATTGATTTAATTGGATTAAGTCATTTTTGGGAGAACATAAATGATTGGATCATTTATGAAAATAATCCATAGGTTGGATTTCTCAAATTTTAATTAATTGAATAATTGAATTTTTGGTTTATCCTATGTAAATTAATTAGATTAATTTATTGGGCTTGGTTAATTTATAAATTGGATTTATAAATTAAAGAGCGTGGGCTTAGGTCTTTTTAATTAGATTAAAAAGATGGAGGTTTTAATATTGGGCCTGATTATTAAATTAGATTTGATATAAAGTGCAATGAACCTTTGGGTTTATTTAATTCTATTTAAATTAACCCAGTGCAATTAAAGCCTAGCCCAAGCCCAGTTTGACTTGATCCAAGTCAAGAGAAATGGATGGCCAAAATTTGGCCGAGATTGAGGAGATAAATGACCGAGATCTCTCCTTAGAGGAGACCTAATTTTCGGCCATCACTTAAGGATGTTGAGAGATTTGTGGTTCTTGGAAGGAAACTTCCATGCATGTGTAGATAGATGACTAGGTCATTCTCTACACACAAGGAATAGAATGAGAAAATAATTTTTAGATATCTCTCTCTCTCTCCAAGAAATCCTTGTGTTCGTCTTGATTTCTATCAAGGAAGAACATATAGAGATATCAATCACGTTAATAAATAGCGTTGGATTGATATCCTTCTTCCCTATTTCTTCTTGCTAGCACTAGGAGATTTAGTTTTCTGGTGAATTGGGTTGATGATTTTAGAGAGACTCGTGATAGAGATCTTGGGGTGAAAATTCGGAAACAACGCTTGAAGCCAAGATGAGAAAACTACGAAGGTAAGGTCTCATTTCAATTTTTTTTTTTCATTTGTGATTCTATGGCCAATATGTCATTTTGTATGTTTATTATGCATGTTATACACCAAACGCCGGGGAAGATCAAGGTTACACCGCTTGACTCGGATTTACATATCTTGTTCATTCCATTTTTTCTTTCATTTTATACTTCCGCCGCGTACTTCCCGGGCCGATCCACACTTTCAAGCTTTTGGAACATTTTTTCTAGATCCAACAGGTAAAAAATACACACATAAGCACATTGTCTAATGGTTCCGATGCAGTGGGGAGGCAACGAACAGAAGGCTGCAAAAGAGTATGCTAGCAGCCGAATCCATGTTCGCCTCTTTAGGGCTCAGGCCCAAACGATGGAGGATAGCAGGGTGCACTAGCTTGCAAGGATCAAAAGGGAAAATGTTCAAACGTTCTAACAAGGCCTGGAAGGCAGCAAGTCGAGTTCGAGCAGAATATTTCAGCTGTTCAGGAGGAATTGCAATGCACACCTAGCAAAATCACCAAGGTGTGGGGGAGGAGATGAAAAAGTAATGGCACTTCCACTCCTTCATAGCAGACTCGGTGGGGAGAAATCGAGCTTTCCCTCAGGAGGTAAAATAAAATAGACCAGGTTTTGCTCTTTTAAGCACGAAAAAAGAATGGAACTGGGTAGCAGAAGGGGTTTCGGCTAGGTTTCACAAGAATATAAAAGCCGGAAAGCAGACTAAAGAACTTCGGGAATAGTTAATTTAAAGGCACATGGAATTGGGTGGCCACATCAGAAAAGAAAGCAGGTATGGGAAATCGTAGACCAACCTCCAATTGGGCTAAGTAAAAGCACAGGAATCCAGCATAAGGGAAATTGGGGCAAGCATCCGAAGCAGGGACCTGGATCACATAATCACCAGGTATCCCGTACCTCCTCCTGATGCCAACCGTCATCTTTAGAAAACCTAGACCTATAAATTCTCAAAAACTTGGCCCCAGACGTGACCTGGTGGTCCTCTACCTTCTTCCTCTCCTTCTCCTCTTTGCTATTTCCTTCCTTCTCACTCTCACCCCCCATGATGGGACCCAGAGTCTGAGGCATTCAGATTTTCGCCCTCATCTCTAGAAACACCCACTAGATCTACCAACACATCCTTAATTGCATCCTTATCTATGCTACCAGTCGACATGACTACCAAGTAAAAGGGAGAAGAGAGCAGGAAAATTATACCTAAACACAAATAGAAAAGAAGCTAGAGTGGTGGAGAAAAATCCTAAATCTCGAAAACCTGCAGAGAAGGAAAAAAATTTCAGAAGGAGTTTTGGGGGAAAAGCAAAATTTTCAGAGAGAAAATAAGAAGAAAAATAAGACTCACTCAGAAATACGAGGGACATGAGCTGGCCTCCAAAAAATTGCTTTAAATACCCTCCCTCCTACTTGCCGAACAGTCTCGCTCGTGCTGGACTCGGCTTCGCTCTCTCCTTCTTGCCGTAGATACATCAATCACGAAGCACGTGTTTGGCCACTCACAGATAAGTCCCTCTCTCTTCTCTACTTTTTTGCAATGATTACTCTGTTTTCTCTCTGGACATAGGCACAAATTCCCCCATACCTACGTGTTTCCACACACAAGACATAAGCAGCCCAGCAAGACTTCTCCTGTTGGATGACCCAGATAGAAAAAATCTCTTCTAATTTTGCAAGTCCATTTCTTCATACTCCAAGAGTCCAACAGCAAGTCTCGCACTCCTACAGTTGGGGGGGGGGGGGGGGGTTGATGATGCCCCTCAAATATTCTTCTAAAAAACCCAAGCAAAGAAGTGGACCGTAGCCAATCAACCCATCAGGTAAAGCCTAACTGGCCCAAGGAGCAAGGCCTTTATCCCATAAGGCACATTATCCTTACTAACCTGGCAGACCCAAGAAGACAACTCATTTCAGCAAGCCTAGTCAACATACTGCAAGGACTCCACGTCATACAGATGGCTGACAAGTGGGGACACATCTTATTAAAAGATCTCCAATAAATTTCCAAAGATCCGGGTGGAATTCGAGTTTTATTCAGCAAGTAACTGATTTTCAAAAAGATTGACAGACAGGGCAAGACTTAGTAAAACAATTTTATATCAGTCCATATTTATCCAAATCCTATGCAGGTTTTTTTTTCTAAAAGATAGCTGACTCTTGTAGCTTTCCAACGCCGTGTAGCACTCTCCGACTGCCCTCCCAATCTAGCTCCACGGTCGTCTATAAAATGACTCTTTGTACAGTCATTTGTCAAGTAACATTTCTTCTACTTAGCAATTACACTCACTTACTTTCTCTCTATTCCTAACATATTCTAAGCTCACTACACATGAATCATCAGTTCACAATCACACTTTACTATTATTCTCACTTAAATTCAACTTTTTTGTTTATTTTATTCGGTAAGAACATTACTGACTTAAGCACCGGAGTGCTAACTCCACTTTGCAGGTTAGTCCCCCTTTATCTTGGGATTTTCGTGAAGATCACTCGACTTTTTGTAGTGTTGTTGGACCCTTGTACGTGTCATATATATTCCATAACAATGAATAATAAATAATTCAAATATTTTCCCCCCAAATGATCAAACTAGGAAAATATATATTACTACAAGAAAATAGTTCAGTAGTTACGAAAAAAAAATTGATTCTAAAATCAAAGTCGAACTATTAACATATAAAATTCTTACTAAATTTATTGCTAATCTACATTAGCAACGACTTCCACTTTACTCTAAATGATTCTTACTAAATTGATTCTAAAATCAAAGTCGAACTATTAACATATAAAATTCTTACTAAATTCATTGCTAATCTACATTAGCAACGACTTCCACTTTACTCTAAATGTCCTAAGTTATGGGATGAAAACTGTATTTAATACTACAATTACTTTTTTTTTAAATTAATTATTCCAAAGTCAGTTATATATTTCATAATAAATTATGCAACCATTGGGCAAAAAGTCCCGAATATACTGCCAAATGAATCTTTTTTTTTTTTTTTTAAATCGATTTAATTTCATAACATACTTTTATGAGAAGATACAACACTACCAATAATGTCTTAACCTAGTGGTTAAGGTTGAGATTTCATGAACTAGTTTGAGATGTTCTATAATATTTGGTTATATTGATGTATTGATAGAACAGACGTATTACTTAATTGCTTAATTTATTGAAATATTTAAAAAATAAATAAAAAAGAGATACAACAGTGCTACACAAAAACTTCTAGCTGCTGATTTATCAGCGTAAATGAAATTCTCTTTTCCCTCAAAAAAAAAAAAAAAAAAAAAAAAAAAAAAAGAAAAAATTTCCGATGGGATCCGCTATTCCCATAACATGTTTCATCTCTTTTTGCATATATAGATTAACGCCATTTAGACAATATAAAAACTGAAAATATTGATAACGTCCACTTCATTGGCGAGAGTGAGAAATTATTGAATTTCATCCGTGAGCAAGAAAGAGAGATTGGTAGTGTGACCCAAACAAAATGAGTCAAAGCAAGAGAGAGAAATATTTTCAAAATTCATCTTCTTCAACTTCTTTTCTCGTTCAACAGACCTTACATACATATACATGCCTTTCTCTCTCTCTCACACACACAACAAACAATCATAAAATAAATTATAATAAACTCACAAACTCATCTAAAAATAAAGTAAACACCCACATATTTAATGAAATTTAAACTTATAACCTCAAATTTATTCATGGCAACTCAACATACATGTCCTTACCATACCATGCATACAATGCGAAAAATGCAAACAACCTCCCTATGATATTGCAAATGTGCAAATTGTCCCCTTATGAAAAATATTTTAAAATGAATCAATTTACCTCATCGTATTTTTTAAAATGGAGCAATTTATCCCCCCTACCTTGAGGATAAATTGCTCCATTTTAAAGAACACAGGGAGGTAAATTGCTCCCTTTTTTTTTATAAAGGGATAATTTACTCATCTATAATGTCACAGGGATGTAAATTGCATTAAACCCCACATGCAATTACTACAAAAATACATATCCTTATAATCCCATAAAGTCAGAAATCCTTCCTCGTCAATTAAGGAGAAGCATATATAAAAAGCAAGGAAAATCTACTTATGCTATAACACCACAATCAACGGACGCGTTACAGTCGCGATGGCTGCGATTTTGTTGGGAAGTGAGGAACTATAATCGGGGAGCTTCCAACTTTTGATGACCCCTCTTTTTCGATACTCTCACCTTCATCGAAATTTTGACGGTGATGATCACTCATAATCTTGAAAAATTCCTGATCAGAAGACCTAAAGCAGCTGAGAAACCCAAAAAAGAAACGTTGTATAAATAGTATCATCATTTCAAAGGTTGTCGGAGAATCAATGCATCAATGTCTTTGGAGATTAGTATGTATGGGAATATGGATGAGTGGCTAATTCATTACAATGACATTTATAGGCAGAAAAGTGAAAAGTGGCTTGTTTTGATTAGCTTGGCGAACAAGAATGGTATGGATGCATGCTGATAGTATTATTGTTTAATTTGACTTGTTAGTAGTCATATAAATTTTTCTTCCACTCGCTTTTCAAGCTTTTGTCGCGTCGGCTGACTTTTGCGGAGACTTAAACTCGAAAAGGTAATAAAGAGAGTTTGGAGTTTGAGCCATACATATATAGCTACTTTTTATATTTTTAATAATAGTATGTTATTTTATTTTATTTTTAATTTTTAATTTATTGATTGATTCAAAAATATTGATGTCGATGTATTGTAATAATATATGGTATGTTGGTTGATTTAAAACTATCAATGTATTTTTTTTCTTAAAAATATGGTGATTGTTTGATTGTGTATGATGAAATAGCATTTCTCGTCTTATATGTTAGGGTTAGTATACTTTTCGTTCTATTGGTTACAGAGTTCCTATTACCCCATAAGTTATAAAAAAATGTTACTATTAGTCCTTTTGTTACATTCCTTTAATATTTTGGCGAAAAAAACACATGTTAGGCACGTGGTTGTTAATTTTTAAGTCATTTTTAGTCATGTGTTTGGTAATTTTTAGTCATATTAGTTACATGATTCTTATTAATAATCCCATAAGTTAGAAAAAATCTAACTTTTAGTCATTTTGTCAAATTCGTTTATATTCTAGATAACGACAATATTTTTAAAATCGAACTGAGAATCGACCAGGTCAAACTACTCAGTGGTCCGACCGGTTGGATCGGAGTAAAAAATCGGTTGACCCGGACCTTATTATATATACATCTATATATGTAGCATATCAATATATTATATATATCATTAGATTAAATAAATACAATTTATAACAATACATTTTTATAACATAATACAATTTGTAAATGAATACAAGTTATAATAATTTAACAATAAAAAATCAACAAATCTCTTTGAGGAAGCAAATTAGATTAAAATTCAAACTAATAAGAATTTAAAATTGAAAACCCCCCAAATATATTATATATGAATTGATTAAATAAATATAGTTTATAACAATATTTTAGCAACCATTGCTTCATATAATATTTTTAAAATAAATCAAAAAAAAGAAAAAGATTTGAGAAGCATAGAGAAAAGGAAAATAAATAGATTATGAAGGAAGAAGACCCTATTGACTATTAGAAGTTTTCATTGTCCCATATTGAAAAAGTATAAGCAAAAATATGATTTAATACTTTCTCATTATACCACATCGAAAAAAATATAAATCAAAATTAAACACCTTCTCATTTGTCCCAAATTAAAAAATATATATATAAGAATGCTTAAGCTCAAAATGCACAATGAGTCGGGCTGGGCCAACCAGCCCAAGACCGGATCAACCCAATAAAAAAATGGGTTGGTCCAACCCAAGCCCGCTTGAGATTGGGATGGTCCTGGGCCGTCTTTAGTATCAATACCTAGGACCATCCCAACCCAGTGGCCCAGGACCACTTGGTCTTAGACTGGCCCTGGGCCTGGGTCGGGCTTGTCAGTCCATTTTTTTCTTTTAAGAATACATGTTATATCATTTATTTTTACTCTTTTAAGTTGACTATTTTAGCAGATTTTTTATACTTTTGAAACTTTAAATTTTTTTTATCTTTATTATTTCTAAATGTTTAGTATATTAATTCATTAATACTTTTTATTTATTTATTTTTCCAAAATTTATTTTAAATTCTATTCGAATTTGTTATTATCTAAGTTTATATTGTAAGCTTATTAGTCAAATTAATGTTTAAGTCTATTATATAGTATTAATTATTTTTTCTAGTCATAATTTTGTGCGATTTACATAATTATTTATTTATTTCATAAAATAATCGTATATTTAAATAATTGTTCAAAAGAACACCTCAAATTCATAAACAAAAAATAAAACATGCACATCCTGCCCTGGTCCGGGCCCCAATCGTGTCGGTCCATGGACTGGGCATGTGTTTAAAAAATGGACCCAATTTGGATCCATTTAAAGGCCCAGGACTGGCTATGAACAATAGTGGGCCGATCCTGAGCCAGGATTTTTTGGGATGGTCTGTGCTGGTCCTGGACTGACCCAGCCCATTGTGCACTTTGAGCTCAAGCTATTTACACTATAAATATAACAATAATTTATTTGAATAATTATCCATGAAATAATTGCCTATTTATTTTATTGGCGTATGTTTTCTTATCTCTTTGTATATTTCACTATATTAAATTTTTTGTAGAATATATATTTATTAGTTTTCTTTTTTAAAAAAATTATCAAAATTGGGTCAACCAGGTTCCAAGTGGACCAGTTTTGTCCAATTCCCACCGATCCGATTGACACCGATTTTATACCATTGATCTGAATCGAATGCTAGGTCAGCCAATTCTCAGTCGAACCAGCCCGTAATACTTGTATTTTTTGTTAAAATACTAATGAAATCTAATAAAAAGACTCAAAGTGAGGATTTTTCGTAACTTATGGGATCGTTAATGAAAATTTCGTAACCAATGAAATGAAAAGTCAATTGACCCAAAAATATAGAACGAGAAAAAAGTGTAGCTTTAATCAAATTGTGGTAGTGATGAAATTTAATCTCAAAAAAGTGATTATTCGAAGAGAGGTCAAGCAATAACAAAATATTATATTTGCATTCGAAACCTAAATATGGCATGTCCAATCGCAAGGTTAAACAGGTACATACGAATATATACAATTTTCTTTCATCATTGTTTTGTTTTTTTTTTTTTTTTTTCTTCCCCAACTTCGTGGTATTAGATTAGGCTTCATGGATTTAGGCCCAATGAGTATAGTGCAAATCCATTTTTCACACAAATAATAATAAAAAAAGAAGACAACTAAAAGAAAGAAAATGGACTACTAAGGCCTTAGTTTGGCCCAGTTTGTCATAAAATAATTAGTTATTAAAGAAAATTTGCAAAATTTTACTATCTGTCCTATAAGGGTGTTGTACCTTTCATTTTTCATCTTTTGAATAAATACATTTAGTCTTATAATTTTAGTTCATTTAAATATTTAGTCTTATAACTATTGACTTAACAGATTTAGTCTTGCATCTATTTAAGTAAAATAGATTTAGTCATGTATGTTTATTAAATATAATACATTTAGTGCTATTTTTGCCCCAAAAAAAAATAGGGTAGCCGGAAAAAAATGCATTGATGCTCACTAGCTAGAGGTGCCGGAGGTGTGGAAAAATAGAATAAAAACACACTTTTAAGACAAAATCCCCCAAACCCTCAAAATTGATTCCAACTTCCTCTTCCACTGAGCCTAATTTTGCACCGCAAATCCACCAATTCTCGTCCTTTCATGAATTGAGAGAAAATTTGTATGATTCACTTATCCCATACTAATCCGTTTGTGAAGGTGTTGTCTTTTGTGCAATTTTTTTTTCTCAAAAATTCCAGTTGGTAAGCTTTACAAAATGACCAAGAATTCTTCAAATACTTTCTTCAATTGCAACTGCGACAAAACCTGCTCGGTTGAAGATATCTTGGAAAAATGATAATCTAGGAAGGAGGTTTTACTCATGTGAAAGTTGCGGGGTTAACCATTGATTTTGATTTTATAATTTATGTTGGTGTTGTGTGATATGTTTGTATTTATTTTTTGCTCTAAACTTTTTATGTAGAGAAACAACAGAGGATGTGACTTATTCTTATGGGAATTTGGGGATTCTTGTCTCAAAGTGTGTTCTTATTCTATTTTTCTACACCACCACCAGCTCCAGCGAGTGAGCATCACGCATTTATCCCGGAAATCGTCTTTATTTTTCGGCAAAAATAGGACAAAATATGTCACATTTAATAAACATATAGGACTAAATTTGTTTTACTTAAATAAATACAGGAGTAAATATATTAAGTCAATATTTACAAAACTAAATGTATTTATTCAAAAGATAAAGGACGATGCAACATTCCTATACTTACATGAGAAAAAGTGAAATTTGCCGAGAAAATTTTTCAGAATAATTGATCTTAATAAAGAAATTACAGCTACATAATTAATTATGCAAAAATCTAAATTATAAATGAATTTCAAAATTAAACTCATGCTTAAGGTTGATGAAGAACTAAATAATTTATTCAATAAGTAATTAGATAAATAATAATAGCAACTGTGAATTAAAAACTGTAAATTGTAATTTTATCAAGCGTGGTTATTATGGAACTTAAGTACAGAAGTGATTATTAAATAAAGGGATAATTACACTCCGCTCCCTTGAAATTTGGTATAAATATATGTAGACCCCCTGTGGCTTGAGAAATTATACTTAGTACCCTTACTTTTATTTTCATCCAACAAATAGATCATTCAATTAATAAAATGACAAAATTTGCTGACATTAGCAAATAATTTGAATGAAAATCCATTTTTGCCCTTGGTTGACTTATTTTAAGTAAAATAAATATTTTTTTGATCAAACTATCCTTATACATTTCACACACTTATGCATGTGAATTTTGTACTTGTATATAATTAAATTAAAAACATAAACATAAATAGTGTAATATTTAAAGTATTGTTATATTAAATAATTAATTAATTAATAAATAAATTAGATCGTTAGAATAAATTTAACTCTTAATATATATATACACTATAAAAATATATATATATATATATATATATTATATTATGTTATTTAACTAAATATTCTAGAAGACATATGATATGTCATTTAGGGGCCGGCCCAAACACAAGGCCCAAAATTACCAAAGACCCATGAGAAGATGTCTCAACCCAATAGGGAGGCCCAGACTTCCCTCGAGACAGCCCAAGGAAGGACCTCTGTCCAGCCTGCAGGAAGGAGCAGGCCAGGCCTCCCGAGAGGAAGCAAGGCCAAGCAATGTATGGAGCACAGAGAGGCCCCAGCTAGGCCCCCATAGGAAAAGCCCAAGCTGAAAGCCCATAAGGGAAGGTCTAATCCGGCAAGAAGATTTGGATAAGGGTTATTCAAATTCACCCTTATCAGGAAAGATTACCCGCAGCTACCTCCTGCATTTTAGGAGGTCCCCGCTCAGTCGAACTCTAGGAGGGACGCTGGCAGACATTCCCGAGAGTCCAGCTCTCCAAGAGTTCCTGTTTCTCAAATAACTTTCTATAAATATCGGCCCTCTTGACTGCACAAGTAACATTTTTTTACACCCTAAACTTTCAAATTTCTCTCTAAATTACAGGTAGCACACTTGGTGCTTGTTGCTTTTGAATTGCTAGTATTTTTCTTTTAGATTCAAGTTTATTTTTATTCCGACTATTTACCGACTCTTTTTTGCAGGTTCTCTTTTCAAACTCGCAGAAAATCATGCCCATTCCACACAAGTCCAAGAAATGAATTTGATTGAGATCTTTTTGCTCACATCAACATATACTATGATAACTCAATCATATCACTGTGATAACATAAATATAGTATTTACATCCCATGTGATATTTTAATAATAGCAATAAATATTTCCTGCGATTTTGTCTTTTTAGGGACCGTTTACTTTCATGGATTGATCCAGATATTGCTGGGTATTTGGGCCAATTCCGTCAAATCATCTATTTACTTTGCATGTTTCGACCCGGTAGAAATCCCGCTGGCACCTAGAAGCTCGGTATAAACCCACATAAGTTATCAAGGTTGGGGAGGCTTGATAACTTATCTTGAGCTGCCCATTTGTTGGGGCTCGGGATCAATTACGCTTTTTACCCTGCTTTTTGACTAAAAGTTTACACATACACCTCATATATTTTTATATTTATATTACTTTTATATTTAAACTTAAATTATTTTTATTAAATTTTTATTGACTTATATCTCTCTATAAAAAGTACACTTTTTTAATAATTAAAATTATTTAATTATTTAATTAATATATTAATAAAATTAATTTCTAAATTATGTTTAAATTAAAAAGTTTTCATACTTGTATAAATTATTTAAAATTATTAAAATTAAAAAATTATTTATCTTCTATTCTTATTTATAACTAAATTTTATTAAATAATTGTATTGCAAAATAATTTATGACTTTTAATTATCTAAAATCTACGGTGAATTACTTAAACGGTGTTCTAGATAATTGATATCTAACACACAACGATTATCCTACAATGTAAATGCATCCCACAAAAAAGAATGTACAAATCAACAATTAAAATCAATATTTACTTTATTTGATAGCAATGATACATTTATTCTATTCGATATTTTTATCCTGATGGGTCGAATCCACCACTTTTTACATCCAAAAAAGTAAACGGCGCCCTTAGTTTAAGACGTCTGTTCATTTTGATTCATTTCTATACATATAGGGCAATTTTGTATCTTTAGTTTTTCAAAATTTCATGATTCTTTTTAGGTTTTTTTAGCCACTTATTATGGGTGCAAAGGAAAATTGATTACTTTTGGTTAGGAGGTCTTGACATCTTTTATAATCAGGGATATTAGGTATAAACCACAGGAGATCTACTTATAATTACACCAAATCTCATGAAAAGGGATGTAATTATCCCTTTAAAAAAGTCAAATAACATTACGAAAAAAAAAAAAAAGGATTTACACTCAAAATATCGGTTTGACCTACTCGATCGCGGGCCAAACAGTAGGGTTGAAAAAATAATTCAAACTAATCGATATTCGATTGAAATTAAACTCAATTTGTTAAGCTTAACAAATCAAACTTGAATACAAATTTTATTCGATAAATTTTTGAACTCGATTCGATTAGTGCAAAAATAATAAAATATACTTAAAAATATGAAATTACTCGAGATCGAATCATATTTGATCCAACTAAAATTCATTTGAGCTCAATTAAATAAATAGTCAAACCAAATTCAAGCCCAAATTTTTAAGTTCAATAACAATTTAAATAAATATAAACAATAATTTATTTGACTCGACTCGAGTCACTTACAATCTTAGCAAATAGGCATGGAAGATGTTTCATTCTCCCTTCGGCTAATACTAATTATTGAAAAGGATGAACTACAATGATTTTCTTTAAGGTTTGGCATAATTACAGATACCTCCTCGTTGTTTCAAAAATTACAAATACCTCCATAAAATTTATAATTTTTAACTAAGGACTTGAAATAGTCCATTTTGCCCTTGATTTTTCTTTTAAATTATAGAAAAATTAGTTGAGGCAACTTACATTATTGCTCATTTTTGTAAAAAATGTAAGAAACCCCTCTCTGTGTTTTTGTCCAAAAACTTTTAAATTTTTTTAAAAAATAATCAATTTGCATAAGGACATTTTGGTTAGTTGATCCATAAAAATGGATAAAAAATAAATTATTTGTTAGATGGTTATAAACCTCATGAAGTATTTATAATTTTTTTAAAATAATAAAAAATATTTATAATTATGCTGAACTTCAATAAAATAAATTGTAATTTACCCAATTGAAGAAGTCCAAAACTTTATAATAATTTTTCATAGGACGGAGCCCAAAGCAGACTATCTGGGCCAAAAAATCTTGATTTCAGGCCCATACCAGCCCGTTCTTGAAAATCTCGATACTGACAGCCGCCGCTTTAAATGCGCATAACCCATTTGCCACAAACATTCGATTCTCTTGCAAAACAAACGCAATTTTGCCGAAAAGGGGTGAAAAGGTGAAGCCCAGAAAATGCCGATGAAGACGTTGGATGCAACAGTTTCGACATTCGAAGGGGTGTTTGAGAAGTTCAGAAGTGAAGCAGCAAACAACAAAGCAAATTTCATCCTGTTCTTGGCTGACAAAGACCCATCCACCAATCTTAGTTGGTGCCCAGGTACACACCACTCCCACCTGTGCATACATATCTATATGTTTGAATATGTGTGTGATTGCGTTTTGACAGAGATTGAGATTATTGGGTTGTGGGTTGTGTGGAAATTTAAGGTTAGGTTGAATGAGAGTTGGCTCTCGTGATTTGTTCGTAGGGTTACAGTTGATGCTTGAAATTGTTGGTTTGTTTCTTGATGAAGCATGAACTAGAGTTGAGAATTGTTGTGATTGAAAGAAAGATGAAAAAGAAGAGAATTTTTTGACAAATGAAGCAAGGCCGTGTTTGGGAAAATTATGTTGATGTTCTTGTGGAGTATGGAGGGTACAGTAGCTGATATTAGATTGATGTATAGGTCTGTATTCGGATCCGAATTACGACCCGGCTCCATTGGTGTTCACATGATTGTTGATGCAATAAATAAATAAAGGGTTTAATGCAATTTACATCCATGAGATATTGCAATTGCCTCCCTGTATTCTTTAAAATGGAGCAATTTACCTTTGTTAAAATTGTTCCATTTTAAAAAACACGTAGAGAAAACACGGAGAGGTAAATTGATTCATTTTAAAAAACACAGGTGGTAAATTGCTATGTAATCTTTCATAGGGAGGTAATTTGCTCATTTGCAATTTCACAGGGGTTGCTTGCATTTTTTCAAATAAATAAATGGGCTTTAGTTTGTGAAGCTGAGACCCAAGTCTACAAATATTTCCCATTTTATACTAGAATTTTGGTTCTGGCTTCATTGCTGTTTGTATTGGAGCTACAATTGGGGTTCAGGGAGACTGAGTTTTCCATTGATATAGTGACGATTTAAGTGTGGGAATATCAAAATCTCTTCAATCTCTATGCTTATAGTAAATTACGCGGCTAAATCTTCGTTCTTGATTTCATGGATATGTGAAACTTCGCCGGCCTAAAATCGCTGAGGAAAAAAGATGTAAGATTATACACCACCTCAGTTTGGCATGTTATCTGAGTAGCTAAGTATGAACCAGTTCTCGTCAAGAACTCGGACATGGAATATTATGATTATTTTTTGAAGTACAGTTGGTACTTTTCGTAGATCAGTTGTGCAGCGGAGCTTCAGTTTCTACCCTTGAAACAGTTCCCTGTTCTGTTTTAATTTGTTGCTGAAGTGATGTGAATAGAGTGTCGGTTTTATAGTAATCTCTACACATGGTTGGCAGCATGAACAGGTGAGTTTGGCCCTGCGTGTTACACAAAATGTCCGAGTTTCTGTGCGCAACACATACATGTGAGATAAACCCCATACTTTAGCAAACAAGCTCGAACAAAAGAAAAGCATACGTTGTTTCAAATAAAGAGTTAAGTATAAGGACTTTATCAGGTTGCCCCCATATTATGACAAGCGATCATATCTCTAGTTATGATTGCAAATTTCTGTTGAATTATAGTGATCCATTCTGATGTCCGAATGTAAATCAAGACTGTAACTTTACCCTCCCGCGAACACCTTGGTCAGAAAATACTTTTATTTTCTGTGTGTATTTTAAGAGAAGGGGGCTATTAGAAACCAGCGCATGTATATGCAAGAAAGTGCAATACAAAGATCGAACTTTAGTTTGGAATAAAAGATCCGAACGGTTGGTTTAGTTCCCAACCAAGCTGCCATAGGCTTCCTGTCTTCCAGCATATTTAAATATAACAAAGTAAAATGCCTGCTCCCCCTCGTTCTACTTCTCTGTTCTTGAGAATCATTTACCCCGACTTCTTGTCAAATTCCTTGCAGTGTCATTTTGTACAAACTATTTTTCTTTTTCTTCTCTTTGATGATTTACTTACTCTGTTTTCTTCTTCAGACTGCGTGAGAGCTGAACCAGTGATATACAAGAAGCTCGAAGCATCACCAGACAATGTGGCTCTGTTGAGGGCATACGTCGGAGATAGGCCTACATGGAGAAATCCGCAGCACCCGTTTAGATCAGACTCGAAGTTCAGTCTCAAAGGAGTTCCGACCTTGATCCTCTGGGAAGATGGTGCGGTAAAAGGTCGGCTGGAAGACCATGAAGCCCACGTCGAGAGCAAAATCGACACCCTTCTATCTGGGAATTAGGTGGTGTTGGTGGAGGAAAATGTGTTGTGCTAATGGTAGCATAAATCTTCTGTGAGGCACAACTGGATATAATTTAGAACTGTCTTCTGGGATGGACAAATAGAATAAATTCGATATTTGCACTGATCTTAAGTGCAGTCTGAAATATTTGGAATCTCTTTTTAATTTGATGTTCTTTATGTTACATTTGAATGGAAGAACTCAAATTTGAGATGAGTATCCAATAAAAAAAAGATTTCAAATGCATTTTATATTAAATGAATTTGAAATTCAGCGTAATGTTACAAAATATAACTCAACATAAGAGCATAAAGACTTGAAAATTATTCATGTTGATTACTGTTTATTTCTTTCTCCATGATGGAAGAAATTCTACCTCATCTTGGATTTCAATCAAATTCAAACTTATATGACAAGATATTATATTTTTTAAGGTGAATTGCAATGAGTTGAGATTTTACATAATTATAAATATTTATTCGTTGAAAATCGTCAATATCCCCTGATTTTGACGGCCCTTCAACAACTAGTCCTGTCTTCGTTAATCCTTATTTTTATGGTGAACGGACCAAAATATCTTATGGATTATGATATAACTTAATTTAATTTTTAAAATATCTTAAAAAACTTTTTGTGGACTAAGTGAACAATTCCTTTTAAAAAAATTTTCAAATTTTTTCATTCACCTCGTCCGATTTTTTTTCCAGTTCTTTAAATTTTTTAACTAAAAATATACAACAAGGATAAAGTGGACAATTTATGGCTTCCGTCGAAGGATTATATAATTTGATCAAACATTAGAGGTATTGATAATTTTTAAACAACAAAAAGTATTCTTAACTATGTTGAATCTCATAGAAGCTCGTTGTAATTTTGCCCTAAATTTTATATAATCGATGTTCATTTTATAGAAATAATTATCTGCATAAAAGTACAATGTACTTGTGATGCATATCGGGGTCTAACAGCACCACAAAAGTCTAAGGATTTTCACGAAAATCCTAAAATGATAAGAGGACTAACTTGTAAAATAATAGTTAGCACTCCGATACTTAGATCAGTAAATAATTTAAACTAAATAAAACAAGAGAAGTTTGAATAAACATAAGATCGTGATGAAATAAATGATGTAGCTGAGTGTGGAATACTTGAGCACAAAAGTAATAGTGCAGAGTGCATAAATAGTAAGCTTAGTGAAAGTTCACTTACCTTATTGACTTACCTTCGACCTCTAATTATAGAGATTTCCGACTTTGTTAGATGCAGTTGAGATATCCTAAAAATCCTTAGAATATCATCTTTGTAGGGATGGTGTTATCCATTGTTTGGAGTTATCCCCTAGGAGATTTTAGGTTGAAGGTGTCTTGCCTAGTCAACTAAGAATGTATGAGGAACAGTTACCCGATGCTTCCATCAGCCGGATCTAGTTGGATACGAGATCCTTGTTGGCGCCCTTTTAGAGTGACGTAGTCTCATAAGGCTCTTTCTGTAATGCGGGGAAAGGACACCATGTGACTAGTAGTCTACAACAAACGACTACTTTCGCCAACTGACAACAACGACAACCGAATTTTCACCGATGCCTCGCACAAGCCACCGACAAGAACAACAACAGATTTCCAACAACAAACAACAAGGTGCAATGAAAGCAGTAAATTTTGAGCACACGATTTGCAATAAATGCGATTGTATTGATAGTAGAATGCAGTGAATATTACAACAATGCTAGCCATGAGGATCGCCGTGAGGGGGATATTAGCAATGCACTACGCCGAGCTTCGAGTGGTCATTCCCCCTATAATAAACTTAAAAAGAAAATTTCTATTTATAGTGCTAGATACTAAGAAAGTTGAAAATTGCACCTCATGAGACACACAACGTCCCATGAGCGAAAATAAATATTTACGTCAAAGACTTGCGCCTAAAACTCTAAAACTTGCGGAAGCCCAACGTTTGTCAGCAAAAGTTGTTGGTCGGCCGGATGGAACAAGTTGTGGACGAAATTCGGTCAAGGGTGCCGAGAGTGCAGACGACCCTTGACATTCTCCCCACTTGAGATGGCGACGTCCCCAGTACCAGGGAAGCATGATAGGCTTCAATCAGAGGTAGGAACAACTTGAGGTCCGTCACCCGTTCCCAAGTATTCTCCTCGCTGCTGCATCCCTTCCATTTCACTAAGTACCGGTGACATTTCGTATTGCTGTGCTTATAACTCGGTGATTCAGAATAGCTTCGGCCACCCTCTTCTGTTTCTTCGTCAGTTCAAGTTGTGGGTGGCTCGGCTGATTGCGGTGTTTTTCTCTTTGTCTGCTACATACTTTTTCAACTGGCTGACATGGGGGACATTGTGGATCTTTCACCAGGAAGGCAACTCTACCTTATAGGCTATCGTTCCAATACACTTGATAATTGGTAAAGGGCTGATATATTTCTGCATCAGGCGAGGGTCTCTACCCCCTGCGGACTTTGATGATCTCGAGTCTGGGACCTTCACCATCATAAGGTCTCCCCCGGGGAACTCGATGAAGCGACGATTTTGATCTGCGTACTTCTTTATCCGCTTCTGTGCTTTCTCCAGGCAACTTCGGGCTATATTAGCATTTTGCTTCCATTCCTGAGATAAACTTCAAGCGAGAGGGGATCTCACACCCTGTGGGAGTCGATAATGTGAGGGAGGAGCGGTTGCTGCCCAGTGACAATTTCAAAAGCGCTCTTGTTGGTTGAAGAACTCCTTTGAGCATTGAAACACAACTGATGATATCCAAAAAGCTTCACCTAATCCTTCTGAGTACCATGCACAAAGTGTCAAAGATATTCCTTCAACATGAAATTGAAGTACTCTGTCTAGCCATCAGATTGTGGATGATAGCTCGAGATCATGCTAAGTTTGGACCCGAGGAGTTTGAACAGCTCGGTTTAGAAGACACCAATGAAAAGGGAGTCCTGATCACTAACGATGACTTTTGGTAGTCCCCATTATTTGACAACATGCTTGAAAGAGTTGAGCCGTCCCTTTTGTCGTAACGTGTTTTGGGGTTGCGATGAATGTGGCAGATTTTGATAGTCGGTCTACCACGACGATGATGCTACCTAAGTCTCCTGCCTTAGGCAATCCTAATATGTAGTTCATTGGAACACTTTCCCATAATTTCTTTAGGATTGGCAGTGGTTGCGACAAACCAGCCTTCTTATGATGGTCTGTCTTGTCCTACTGACAAATCAAACAGGTGCGGACGTACATCTCTACATCGTTCCGCATCTGTGGCTAATAGTAGGCCCTTTGCACAAACACATAGGTGTGCTCTTCTCCCGGATGTCTCGCCCAAAGAGTGTCATGGCATTATGAAATTAATGCTTTCCACAAGTCCCCGCCCTTCGCTATATACAAGTGGTTTCCCTTGGTCATCAAAAGTCCATTTTCTAACCAAAACTATCGAGCCTTGCGCTGCTCGACGAGGTGGACCAGGCTCTCCGCTGCTGGATCTTTTGGTAGTAGCTCGCGTGCACGATCTTTCATGGAGGTGGCAACAACGCTCGAGGAAAGTGCCGCTACCGACCCAAAGGTAGCCAAATCCGCCCTACGACTCAGGGCGTCTGCAGCATGGTTGCTAGAGCCGGCCCGGTACTCTAGCATAAAATAAAATTCTGACAGCATCTCCAGCCAGCGCCCCTGCCTACTGGTCAATTTCGGTTGTGATATGAAATGAGCCACAACAGTATTGTCCGTCATGACCACGAAGGGAGAGCCTAACAAATAATGCCACCATAGTCTAAGGCAGTGAGCTATGGCCAACAACTCTTTCTCATGCGCTGAAAGAGCACCGCTCCACATCTTTAAACTTCCTGCTTTCAAAGGCAACTGGGTGGCCGTATGCATTAAGATGCCTCCTAGTGCAAAGTCCGAAACATCAGACTCCACCACAAAAGGTTTCGACATATCTAGTGAGGCCAAAACAGGGTTTGTCACCATCGCCTCCTTCAGGCTGTCGAAGGCCACTTGGCATTGGGGTATCCAATTCCAAGTCTCCGTCTTCTTCATCAAGTCCGTCATGGGCCATGCTATCTCAGAGTAGCCCTTCACAAAACGCCGATAATAATTGGCCAGGTTGAGAAATGAACGCAACTCATGTACATTACTCAATAGCGGCCACTCCTGGATAGCTTGCACCTTCTTGGGATCCATTCGAATCCGGTCTCCACTATGTGCCCTAAAAAGCTGATAGTCTCCTGAGCAAAAGAGCATTTCGACACCTTTGCATGCAACTCGTGCTCAAGAAGTCTCTCCAGAACCTACCGCGAAT
Source organism: Sesamum alatum (assembly GCA_034509735.1). NCBI lineage: Eukaryota > Viridiplantae > Streptophyta > Magnoliopsida > Lamiales > Pedaliaceae > Sesamum > Sesamum alatum. Next base: position 15,901,333 of record JACGWO010000011.1, read on the forward strand.
GATGAACATGCTCGGCTAAGGTCCTGTTGTAAATAATAATATCATCCAAGTACACCACCACATCAAGGAAGCCGTGGAGTACTTGGTTCATCTAGGTGTTGAAGGTAGAGGGAGCATTCGTCAGGCTGAAATGCATGACAAGGAACTCGAAAGCTCCGTACTTCATGACCACTATCGTCCTTACCTCATTTCCCTCCTTGATATGGACCTGCCAATAGCCCGACCTCAAGTCGATCTTCGTAAAATATTTCGCCTGGCTTAGACGGTCAAAGCAGTCCTCCATGAGCGGTATAGGATACTTGTTCTTTACAGTAATTTTGTTTAGGGTCCTGACAGTCACAACATATCCATAAGGAGCTGTTGACCTTCTTCTAAAACAGGACTGAAGCACTATACAACGACTTAACGGGCTTGATGATGCCACTCTCCAATATATTCTTCAGTTGCGTCCTAAGCTCCACAAGCTCAGGTTGCGACATTCTGTCAGGTGCCCTGGTGGGAGGCTTTGTGCCAGGCACCAACTCGATCTTGTGATCCACTGCTCTCTTTGGCGGTAGCTTCCAAGGTAATTCATCGAGCATCATGTCTTTGAACTCTTTCAATAACTTTCTCACTATGCCGGGGATGGGCCCCGACGTCTTCTCAATCTCATCAAAATGAAGAGTGAACAAGTAGGATGGTTCGTTCCGCCTGCGCCCCTGCTCAAACTGCTTGGCCGACAAATTCTTCTCATGGTTTTGCCCGACCAAAGTAGGGATGATGCAAAGTTTGGCGCCCAACATCATCAAAGAATCTGCATAGGGTAACACCGCCGTCCGTGTATCCTATAAAAAGTCAAGCCCAAAAATAAGCTTGAAGACGTGCATCACGACAACTGAAAGATTGGTCTTTCCTTGAAAAGGACCAACCTTGATAAGCACAGATTTGGCCACACCAGCAATGGATTGTGCGGCCGAATTGATTTCCTTCACTCAACCAACTCCTTTCTCTGGCATGAGCCCAAGTCTCTCTACTTACGCTCGCAAAGTAGTTGTAAGAAGCTCCAGTATCGATCATGGCATGAACCGGCTTGCCATGAATATTCATATACATGTACATCAACCCTTTGTTACAAGAAGTCCGAGGGTTATGTCTCATCTTCAGTATGACTCCCATTTAGAGCCGGGGCAGTCTTCGCTGCCCGAGGAGGCATCGCCCTCTTTGCGGCCACTTGGGACAACGTGATGCACCACTTAGAGATAGCACCAAGGTTGTCCTCATCCTCTTTTGATTATCCTGCCACTCGTCGTTGCTTGTGGCTCTACTGGCTTTGCGGGCGACGCCTTATCAGTATACGTCGCCAGCGCATTCAGTAGCTGTCTCTTCGGGCAGTTCCGATATCGATGTAGGCCATCGGCAGAAGCATTCGTTGCTCTTCTGTGACGCCCCCTACTTGTTGTCCAGGGGCTTGCTCCTGCTCGAGCTCCCCTGCGAACTAGTGGGAGTGCAAGGTTTCCGTTCTCCCTCACTCCTGTTGGAGTTACCCTTAAAAGGTCTCAACCCTTCTCGCTTATTTTGTGCTGGGTTAGACGTCATCTATCTATCCTTCCGAGACTTTAGGTGGAAATCTGTTAAATGTTCGGCTGCAGCTATAGCTGAGCCCAAATCACCGACCTGTTAACGCTGCAACTCAAGACACACCCACGATTTCAGGACCTCCACAAAGGTGAAGAGCTTGTCCTTCTCCGACATGTCCCTGATGTCCAACATTAGTGCCGAAAAAGGCTTTCAAATATTCCCGCATGGAGGCCGTGTGTTCCAGCTTCCGTAATGCCCGCCTGGCATTGTATTCCATATTCTTCAGAAGAACTGCTCACGAATGACTTCCTGCAGAAGGTCCCAAGTATCTACACGTAGACGGTTGGCCTGAATCTCGACATACTTGGTGCGCCACCACAGTTTGGCATCACCAGTCAAGTACATGGTAGCAATCCACACCTTCCTCGCCTCGTCGGCCACGTTTGTCGCAAGGAAGTACTGCTCCATGTCAAATAGAAAGTTCTCGACCTCCTTGGCATCTCTAGCACCACCATAGGCCTTCGGTTGGGTATCCGAAGCCTAGCACCCTTTTCGTGGGCAACAGGAGCGTTGCTCACCGCGCGTTGGAGTATTCCAATTTGAATGGACATCTCTTCCATTCTGTGCTACATATCAGCGACACCACCCTGGCCATAAGCATCCCGTACCGCATGACATTCCCCTAGATCGGAACTCAGCTCCGAGATCTCATGCTCCAGTAAGGCAATTTTCTCTTCTAAATTCCCGACCACCTCAGTCAACCGGGAAATTTTGTCCTCCGGGTTCGTGATCCTTTCTTGGGGCAGCGCTGGCCCTCTCGGACTCTCAGGGTCTTGGTCCGGCATTCTTGCGGAACTGGCTTGGTTTCTCGTAAGCCACCTCGGCTCCATCTAGCAGCCGAGGCTCTGATACCACCTCTCACGGGGTGCTTTTCGCAATGCGGGGAAAGGGCACCGTGTAGGTACTAGTCTACAACAAATGACCACTTCCACCAACCGACAACAACAACAACCAAATTTCCACCGATGCCTCGCACAGGCCGCCGACAAGAACAACAACAGATTTTCAATAACAGGCAACAAGGTGCAACGACAATAGTAAATTAAGCACACGATTTGCAATAAATGCCATTGTATTGATAGCAGAATGCGGTGAAGATTACAACAATACTAGCCACGGGGATCGCCGTGGCGGGGATACTAGCAATGCACTACGCCAAGCTTCAAGTGGTCATTCTCCCCTATAATAGGCTTAAAAAGAAATTTTTTATTTACAACGCTAAGTACTAAGAAAGCTGAAAATTGCACCTCATGAGGCACACAACACTTGTGAGCAAAAATAAATATTTACATCAAAGATTTGTGCCTAAAACTCTAAGACTTGCGGAAGCTCAGCGTCTGTTGGCAAAAGTTATTGGTAGGCCGGATGGAACAAGTCGTGGTCGAAATTGGGTCAAGAGTGTCGAAAGTGCGAGCGGCCTGTGACACATGGCCTGTGACGTGTAGAATGCAACTGATGTGAAGTCCTTGCTGTTTGGCATCCTTTTTGCACCATTTCTTGCATGAATGCTTTGAGTTGAAAGTCAATTATTCTGGAACAACAAGACCTACATTAAGCCTGGAAAGGAAGGCAAGCTTGCTTGTTTACGAGCTTACTTGACTTGAGTGAATTTATTCAGGTAAAAGACTCATATAAAGAAGCTACTGGACAAGCAGAACAAGGATTGTTAGCTCGGTTGAAGGGCAAATGTGACTTTCTTTATTTCTTTGTATTAGTTATCTGGAGCAGCGAGCTAGTCTGCCGAAAGCCACTGCCAGCTAATGATAGATGCCATCCATCCATACTACTACGACTACTTTGAAAGCGAAAGCCAATCTTCCATTCTGCTACTCGTGCCTTTATCCAAGTCTTCTTCATCTGCACCTGCAAAGAGGGAATCCTCGAGCAGCTCCTTGAGGAAGGAGGTGACATGACATAGTTAATGAGGAAGTGGTATGCATTGTCTAATAAGAGAAAGGTTGCACATGAATGCACGGAATCTATTGGGATAGGATGGATGAAGCCAATGATGTCCCTAAACGAGAAGACTGATCTTTGAATAGAAAAAAGAGCTGGTTACTCTCCACTCCAATCATTGGGCTCTTATTTGTTGCAGTGTAACTCATTGTCGATGAGGATTCTTTGCGTATGTTGATTGGACGTTGTTTATAGATTATGCATCGTCAATAGAGCGGCATAACTAGGCCAAGACCCTTGCTGCCCCGAATTTTCCAATAAAAGAAAATCCATGAAACAAAAATGTTTATATGCTTAAGGGAATTATGACGGTTTATAAAACTGCCCACAAAGTTGCAAACTTGCAAGTGACGAGAATTAGAAGCTAATTTTGTGCTTCCTTGACTTTCACCCTCATCTAATATATTTTATATCAAATATAAAATTATGAATACGCTAAATGATTTCTTTTATTTTTTGATTTGACAAAAAATCTATATAATTATATTAGTCTTATAATGGCATTTTTGCAATCAATCTTATTATTATCTAAAGCGTAATTTCGATAATCGAATTATTAAATATATTAGTTGAAAACATTGAACTTAGATACTCATGTAATAAAGTTAATAAAAAAGTTCATTGAATTGTTTAAATTCAATTCTAAATTTATTAAATTCATTTAGTTAATTTTCTAAGTACATATGTTGGTCATTTGTAATCTGAATCTAATGTTCTATCTATATTATCTATATATTTTACATAAATACACATTCATATACACTATTGTAAGAGTATGAGCATCACATAATATTTTATATTTCTTAACTTGTCTAAAAGACATAAACATCTCTACAAGAGGCATTAAAATATTAAATCGGTATACCATTAGTTAATTTCTTAGATATTTAATTCTTGTAGAATAAAAGTTAGAGTTCTATAAATTTAGGATTGAAGAAAATAATAAAATACTTATATTGATCTTATTTTATACAAATTATATTTTACATGCAATGAAAAAGAAAAGGATCAAATAAAAAAAATAAAGCTTAAAATTTTTCAATTGAATTCAAGTGGGATTAATAACTATTCTATTTCACTAACTTTTTTTTTTCAGCAAAATAAATAATTTGATAATTAAAATAAATGATCTAATGATTTTAACTAAATATAATCTAACTAAAAGAGCACTACAAAAGATAACTACAATGATTTGCAATGCATAATTTGTTGAGTACAACAATAATTATGTTGAATATAACATACTAAATTGACAACTTAGATGTGATTTTCATGATAAATTATTGTATATAACAAAATATCAGCTTCGTAATTCAAAGTTTTACGTAGTTTAATTATATTTAATACACATGTATAGAGTTTTTTTTTTTTTTTTTTTTTTTTTTTTTTGGTTTAAGGGAATGAATACACATGTATAGAGTATGTTCATATACTATAATGCACTTATAGTACTTAAGTACATAGATGAATTCTGAGCAGAAACTTTGAGTAAAAATAATATTATTTTACCATTGTTTTTCGAAACACCACTCTTATTTTTCACAAAACTATATGATCTTATTAATTTAAATGATTCGGTAAATTAAAGTAAATGTTGCTCATCTCCAGTCAGGGGCGAAAGTAGGCCCTGTCGAGCCCATGCGGCCGACAGGGCTTGACTTTTGGGCCAGCCTATATATTTAAAGTTTAATTTTTTTTTTATGTACTAGAAATTGGGCTTTTAGTTGACAGGGCTAAGCCCTGTCAACTAAAAGCCCACTGAAATGGCCCACTTCCTCTATTTTGAAGCCCAAGGTAAGGTTTTTTAATAAAAACCTATTTTTCAGATTTCAAAGCTACAAATTGCGGCTGCTGCTTTAGACTTTAGTTATATAAGCACTTCCTCTATTTTGAAGCCCAAGGTAAGGTTTTTTAATAAAAACCTATTTTTCAGAATTCAAAGCTACAAATTGCGGCTGCTGCTTTAGACTTTAGTTATATAATAATAAAAGTTGAACCAAAAGTCATATTCTTCTTGTAAAAGTCATGACTCACAGCTAAAATTAAAAAAAAAAAATAAAAATTGACGGCTTCTTTAGAGCCACGACTCAAACTCAAGAGAATGAAAAATTTCAAGCCAAATTCCAAAAGTTATTGTCTTCTTCCTCACGGTCACAAAGAGAGTTACGAGCGCTGCTGTGCAAGGAAAATAAAATCCCCAACGATTGGTCCATATTCTGATTTCTCAATACCAAGGTTATAATTTTTCCCAAAATTTGTATTGCTTTTTATATTTACTTTATATTATTTTATCCAAGTCTCTCAGAAATAGTAGAAAAAAGTCGTAATATTTTGCACTATGAGCCTTACAATAATGATCATATATAGTTTGTCAAATCCCAATTTTTTTTTATATATTTAAAAAAACAAGAAAATAGTGGTTTTGGGTAAGATGGGAAAAAGATTTTTTAAAAAAAATTCCAATTCTGTAATTTGTTAGAAGTATCTCCAGTACATAAAAATAAAATAAATATTACTGAAAGAAATAAATAAAAATTAGGACATTAATGTTTTAAATAGAGCTTGGAACAAGTTTAGTTATAAAAATTGATTATAAAATTTACGATTATAATATATATAAATATAGGTTTTAATTTTTCAGGGAATGGATAAATTTGTTATCAAGAGACCGCGAAACTTAGTGGGATCTTTTGCTACACCGTCTGTAGAAGCAACACCGATTGTGGAATCAAATACACCTATTTCTAGTTCATCTAAAAGTACTATTTCACAAAAAAGAAGTCATGATGAGTTTAATGCAGATGATATTGTTGTTGATCCTGGTTTTCGAAAACCAATTGATGAGATTGATGTTGCAATTAGAGATAGAGTTAGGAGAGAGTATTTGCTAAAAGGTGCTTGTCAACCAATTGGACAAAATTTTCCTAAAAAACAATATGGAAACGAATGGAGGGGATTTAGAGCTGCGTGGTTCAAAAACAATGATTGGTTGGAGTATAGTGTAGCAAAAGATGCAGGATTTTGCTTGTATTGTTATCTTTTCAAACAACCAGGAAAAAATACAAAACATGGGGGTGATGTTTTCTCAAGGATTGGTTTTAGCCACTGGAAGAGGGCAATTGATGCCTTTAAAGAACATGTTGGTGGGGTTAGTAGTGCTCACAATTATGCAAGGCGACAAGTAGAGGATTTTATGAACCAAAGGCAGAGTATATCTCATGTATTTTCATCTCATGATCGAAAGACGGAGGAAGCTTATCGAACTCGAATTACAGCTGTTTTACATGTTGTGAGACTTTTATTGATGCAAGGTCTTGCTTTTCGTGGTCATGATGAGTCGGTTACCTCTACAAATAGGGGAAATTTTCTGGAGATACTTAATTGGTATGGGAAGAGAGTTGATAGTGTTGGGAGTGTGCTTAATGAAAATGCACCCGGAAATAATCAAATGACTTCTTCACAGATACAAAAAGACTTGGTGAGAGCTTGTACAGCAGAGACGACATCAAATATTATTAATGAGATTGGAGATAGTTATTTTTCTCTTCTTGTTGATGAGTCTCGGATAAATCAATAAAAGAGCAGATGGCTGTGATTGTGAGGTTTGTGAATAAAAAGGGACAAGTTATTGAAAGATTTCTTGGTGTTGAACATGTTAGCGATACTTCAGCTCCTTCTCTAAAAGCTGCTATAGATGGTATGTTTGCTCGTTATGGTTTATCTATTTCTAGATTAAGAGGTCAAGGATATAATGGTGCATCGAATATGAGAGGTCAATTTCATGGTTTGAAGACACTAATTCAAAAGAAAAATCCATATGCCTTTTACATCCATTGCTTTGCCCACCAGTTGCAATTGGTGGTTGTGTCTGTTGCAAAAAATATCTTGGCTATTTGTGATTTTTTCAATTATATTAGTATGATTGTGAATATTGTGGGTGCTTCATGTAAAAGAAGAGATGCATTGCTTCAAAATCAACATGAGAAGATTGTAGAAAAATTAGAAAAAGGTGAGATTTTTTCAGGAAGAGGCAAACATCAAGAGACCACTATTGCTAGACCAAGTGATACACGTTGGGGTTCTCATCATATAACTCTAGTTCGTCTCCTTAGTATGTGGGATTCAGTGTTGGAGATATTGCAATATGTGTGTGATGATGGAAATATTTTGGAACAAAGAGGAACAACATCAGGCTTGATTGAGAAAATGGAAAGTTTTGAATTTGTTTTTGTCTTGCATTTGATGATAAGAGTGTTGGGAATGAAAAATGAATTATCTAATGCCTTGCAACTGAAAGATCAGAACATTGTTAATGCAATGGCGTTGATTGTCACGGTTAAAGATCGCTTACAACATTTTAGAGATAATGGATGGGATGCATTCGTGAAAGAAGTTGAGATGTTTTGTGGTAAAAAGTCTATTCTAGTTTCAAAGATGGAGGATACTATTCCTATCCGAGGTCGTTCAAGGCGTGAGGGGCAACGGGTAACTTTTTATCACCATTATCATGCTGAGATTTTTCTTGCTGTTATTGATTTAATTACTGTTGAAATCAATAATCGATTTAGTGAGACATCTACAGAACTACTCAGATGCATATCATATCTTGACTCGAGAAACTCCTTTGCCAAATTCGATCGTGACATGCTCATTCGTCTTGCTGAGATTTATTCTGATGATTTCTCTACTTGTGATATTGTTTTATTGAAAGACCAGCTTGAAACATATATTTTCAATATGAGACGAAGTTTTGAGTTTTCAAGTTGTCATGATCTTTCAAGTCTTGCTGTCAAGATGGTTGAAACTAGAAAACATGTGATTTTTCCATTGGTGTATCGCCTCATTGAGCTAGCATTGAAATTACCGGTGGCAACAACATTTGTAGAAAGAGCTTTTTCAGCAATGAATATCGTCAAAACCGAATTGCGAAATAAGATAGGTGATGAATGGCTGAATGACTTGATGATTTGTTATATTGAGCGGGAGATATTTGCTGACATCGATGATGAAGTGATTTTGCAGCATTTCCAAAACATGCAGACTCGTAGATTTCAACTTGCTCCTCGTTCAAGTAATTCCCATCAACTAATTATCAAGTCAAAGTGGGATTGGCATGCAAGAATTGGAGAAGCTCTATTGGCATACAGAACCACTGTCAGAACGCCTACGCAAGCACTCCTTATGCCCTGGTTTATAGAGTGGAGGCAGTCCTCTCGCTTGAGCAACAAATTCCTTCATTGAGGATAGCAATACAAGAAGGGCTTACTGAAGAAGAAAATGCTCGATACGGCTTGAAGAGCTAGAAGCTCTCGATGAGAAGAGATTGAAAGCACAACAAAGGCTCGAGTGTTATCAAGCTCGATTATCCAAGGCGTTCAATAAGAAGGTTCGCCTACGTTCTTTTCAAGTTGGTGATCTAGTACTCGCACTAAGGAGGCCTGTAATCACAACGCATCGAACGGGCAACAAGTTCTTGTCAAAATGGAATGGTCCGTATGTCGTCAAAGAGGTCTACACAAATGGTGCATATAAGCTGGTTGCTGAAGACGGCTTGAGGATAAACCCCGATAAATAGAAAGTTCTTGAAGCGTATTACGCCTGAAAAAAAAACAAAAAAGGAAAAACAAAAAAAAAAGAAATAAAAAAAACTCAAAAAAAAGAAAGAAAAAAAAAACTCCTGGCCTGCATGAGTATAAACTGTGAACGGTCCTCCCCTCTCTAAACAAATATTTTGTACCCTTGAACTACGTATTGACTTGATCCTCTTGATGAGGTACGTAGGCAGCTTAGATTTTCTAAGTTTAGTCATAACATTTAAATGAACTTTATTTCTCATATGAAGTCATCGAGATGGGAAGTACTCAAACATGACCAAAGATTGCAAGATAGTGAGAAAGGAAAAAGCTTCTACTACGTAATTTCAAGAAAACATGGGAGTTCATGGCATAGAACAAAGGAAAAAAAGGGAATCAAATGCGACAAAATAAAAGGTTCTAAGCAAATCTCAAGCAAAGGGACTCAAGTCCTTCAACTCTTCCTTGAGGGCTTCCAAATTTGTTCTTGAAGCCTCCAAACTCACAACCACTTCATCGTTGAGGGGGGGGGGGGGGTGTTCTCAAGTGCTGCAATTTGTTCCACAATTTCATGAGCTCCGACTTGAGCACTATGAAAAAGTTAGCTTCCCTTAACTGTCGCTGGATAGCTTTTCAGAAGACGATGATCTTGCTTCATCATAAGTAGCAGCCTTGGCAAAAAACAGGTTCATCGATTCTTCTACTTTTGAGATGTCAAACTTCTGAAAGCTCTTCATGGATTCAAGAACGAAGTAAACATCGTCTTTTATTGAGGAGGTGAAGTCAAGTGGGGTATTTGATATCTTCACGAGAAGATCACTCCACAACTTTTGAAGGAACTCCTTTTGATGATTTAGAACAAATATTTCGCCTTCAAATACCGATACCTCGGCATGACAAGAAGTTTGTTTCCTCTTAAGTCCCATTCCAAGAGGACGAGTTGTAGCCAACAAGTTAGACCTAAAAGTTGATCCTTGGCTATCTTGAGAAGTCTCATCATTCTCGACGACTAGGACTTCATCTTCGAGCTACGACAATGCATCAACTTGAGTTAGAAACAAACTTGACCTTATCGCTAAAAAAAGGGGGGGGGGGGGGGGTAACAAAAAGGAAAGGGGTGAAAAGAAATAACCTCTTTGATGAAGTTCAACATCGATCGGTCATGACTTGAGCCGTCACCATCAACGTCAATGTTTGATGGCTTTGAATCCCTCTTCGGTCTCTTCCAATGACGATTAGGGTTGCTACTCCCACTTACTTCCAAGGAACGAGGATCGCCTTTCTTTTTATTCACTTCAAGAGGTTCGACCGCTTGAGAATTTCACTTGGGAGGAGAGGTAGCCCGCTCGCAAGGTTGATCTTGGGCAACTCCTTCACCACACTCCTTGCCTTTGGGAGAAGCTTGACTTGAGCTTAAGGCAAGCAACGTAGCCACGTTTTCTTCAAGGTAGCTGCCATGAACTTCGAGCCACCACCTCTTGTACGCCTCAAATGAGAACTTCTTCACATTTGGGGGCATGGGAGGGAACAACACTTTCTCCATGGTCTTGGACAAAATACACAAGCACCAATAACGAATTCCACATTCTAAATAGGCTTTGCAAATGTCTTGCGAAAGGATCCCCGACACTTCTTGGAAGAAACCAAATTGACGACTAAATCGATGAGGGCTATAGGGCTCGACAACGAAATGATCGTCTTGCCGCAGAGGAAGATAGTTCGAACGGACGACCATGAAATAGGTTTCTTCAAATTTGTGGCGTGCCCGTCGTCTGTGAATGAAAAATCCTTGTCCCTCATAATCATGTTGCAAGTCCAAGAGATAAAGTTACCTCTGTGTAGCCGCTTTCTTGTCTCTTGCGGATCATAGTATTTTGCACCTCCTTCGCTTGAAAAGAGCGTCATCTTGGGCCCACGAACACTTTGGCAAGTTGATAATGAGTTTTGAAATAATAAGCTATCCAGCTATATACAAAGTGAATCGAAAATGGAGAGTGTACGCGAGTTGGCATTAGGGAGTTAGAGATCTAATTCAAACCTCTGTAAATGTTAGTCAAGACGAGAACGACAAGACTAATCCTTTGATCGGCTGCTATAGCACTCGCCACCTTGAAAACACTTGGGTGTATTGAACCAACATCTTGAATGGGAAGGGCAAAGGTACAAACCCAACACGCCAAATACGCCGCCAAGAATGTCTCTTCCTTTGAACTCCCGTCGATACCAAGCTTTGAAAACAATACCTCGTCCGTCGTGGACCACTTGCTATGTACCCCAAAGGTTCCGGAAGGGTTATGAGTTGATTTAGGACGAACTGTCTTTTCTCTTTACGCGAAGGGGGCTCGCAGTACCTCGTGGCTCGTCTGAACCAAAATTTGATCATTTGTCGACAGGAACTTGGGAGGATTGACCATCGTTACCACTCTTCCGAAGAAAATGGTAAGCGTGGAGCAGAAATTTGCAAGAACGAGGCAAAAGTCTTAGTCCCGTCTCGTTAATATCATTATGCTCCTTGGCACATGCAACGACTTCGTCATAAAGGAGTCCGACCATAGGAAGTACGGCAAGGGTATGCACGTCCCACAACGAAATAGGCAACTCTCCAAAGGACGTTAGAAGAGTGTTAGTGGATGGGCACCACGCTTCACAGAATGCCTTGATGATGTCGGAATTGCGGTCGTAAGTGAACAATGAGGCATATACGACATCATATTACTTGAGTTGCAACTAGCTTGTGCTCGCACCGGCTGAGTACATCTTCCGCCCACTCCTAAAATCCTTTGATGTAGCGGAACTCGCCGGCAAAGTGAATGTTGTTACACCACTTGGCTTTTCCTTCAATGATGCGACGACCTAACGTCGGTAGAAAATTTTGTTCATCAGAACAATGGTGATGAGTCGCTTGCAAAGACCACACCTTGGATGTCTTGCTCAATGAAACTTCTTGAGACCATTGCTCCGTGTGAAGTGGATGTGTCAGCCTTAGCCTTTGCTTCGCATATCGACCGATGAGAAGTGTATGAGTCGTCAAAATCGTTCCTTTCTCTGTGGGTTGACTTTCATCATCAAGAATGATCAAGTTTTGTTGACCAGAGGAAAGAAACTCGTCTTTGAAATAAACCATGTTGCAACCCTACCAAAGCAAAAAAGATATAGATTGAATTGAGTTAGCAAAAAAAAAAAAAAACTCAAACTCAAATAAATCATGAACTGAAAAAGAGAGAATTAAGTACTTTGATAACAATAGCTCGAACACCTCAAATCAAGATCAAGTGAAGAATCCAATTTATTCAAACAAAAATCAAGGAGGTCTAAGTATGAAAGCGAACACCCAATAAAGGCGCATTGAATCTAAGTACCGAAAAATGAACACCTCTGATTTGCGCATTGAATCTAAGCAAACACCCTCAATACTTCACCGTCTAAGTACCAAAAAGATTCCTCTATGCTTAACCATAAATTTCGTCAACTCATATATAAGGAATTTTATATTGAGGTGCTCATTGCTCAGTTTTGCATCAATATCTTCTTCGGGTTTCTTGTTTCTTCTCTCTACTGTTTTTACATATAGGTTTAGTTATGCTGAATCAAAAGATAGATATACTACAGAAATAGAGAAGGGGTGTTCGTCTTGTTGAAAAAAAAAAAATCACACCAATAAAGGCTCATGGATAGACGTCTCATGCAAATCATCCACAAAGAAGAAAAAATTACCTACTGCACACAGGCTTGTATTTTTGACGGATTAGAAGCACTACCAACTTGAAGGAATCACGGGATTTCGGAGGAAGAAAGCTGAAGCAAGCAACAAAATTTGATACTACAAGCTAAATGAGTCAGTCAAAAATCTGAGAGAAAACTCAAGGCGAAAGCTTCTCACAGGCTGAAAAATCTGCAGATAAATCAAAGAGGCATTACGACAAACACCTTGTGTGCATGACAGAAAATTGAAGAAGAAAAAATTATTGACTATCAAAACTTACCACAAATTCTGTCAATAATCAATTCTCAGAATGATTGATTGATGTTAAATTAAACTCCTTATATACATCTCTAGTTTAAGTGTTTTAATCCAAACAAAAAAAAAGGGTGTTTGAGTTATTATCCAATTAACAGTCATTAACGCAAAGGAAGCTTGAATTTCATAGAGTCACCTCCATTTTGCTCTTGGTAGAGTTAGGCCCGAAATAGAGTTCACAAACATTCAATATTCTCTTAGTAATGTGCGTCGGCACAAAGTGGCAAAAGAAGAGGAAAAGCACTGAGTGTGCTGCTACTCGTAAAAGGAAACAAAAGGAGATTAATGAAAGAAGGTTTTCTTTCCTTTTTTAGAAACAAGACCATGAGCTTCATTTCATTTAGTGTATTTGAGTCCCAAATTAAATTATTTTGGAGCAAATCCATAAAGGTTTGGGATTAAATTTGGTTCAAAGAAAGTTCAAGATTTGATCCATATTTTTGCGACCCATTCACTTTGAAATTATATTTGCAAGCATATGTTTGTAAACGAGTCTCGAGGGGGTATTTGTAAACAAATTAATTTTGCACTCAATCAAATGACGACAAGTGAAAAATATATATTATTTATCAATTATAATAATTTTCTATTTATATTTTGGAATTTACTAAATTAATTTCAAACATAAATATTTAATTTATTTGATATTTTAATATATATTTCGTCATCAAATCAACGACCGACACGTGTCATATTGAGGTGTTTCGACCAATCAAATCAAGATAAATATTTATCATATTATCTCTTTGAAAAATACAAAAATTAAAGAGATAATATCGAAATTGACCAATTATGTCTTCCCAAATACTTAATGTATTTATCTCTTTAAATTAAAATAAAGAGATAATACAAAATAAGTGTTCAAGTTCACCACAACTCTACCTCTTTGACAGATATATAAAGGAGTCCTTGGAACTCATTCAGTACACACACATACAATTGAAGTTACAAGCAACAGAGCATTGAAGAAGTCTCGCCATCCTCTCGAGCACAAATCAAGGAAGATCCACAGTGTTCTAGTTAAGATTCAAAGCGTTTGTCGCAGAAATTGTACGAAATCAGCGTTTAATTAGACAAGAAGTCTGAAGACCGGCGAATTAACGTTATCAAGACAGAAGTCCACCTTGGCGGAAGATCAAAGTCTCAAATTCACCAAAAACTATTCCAAATTCAAGTCAAGTATCTCCAAGTTTATAGTGTTTAATTCAGGAATAAGTCAATGACCCTCGAATTAATGTTATTTAAAGTCCAAGTCAACGTCAAAGGAGATGAAACGTAGAGTTTCACTGCCGAAGTTTCCGAAGTCAAAGCTCACGTTTTTGAAGAGAAGAACCAATGGTTTTCAAGTAGAGATTTTGCACCCACAAATACTCAAATCAATTCAAAGAATTTATTTGTAATATTTTCTTGTTTCCATAAATTTAGGAACACGAAAATCTGTTTACAGCGTATATGTTATTATGAATAAACTAGATTTGGATGTTGGCGCCAAGAGCACATACTTAAGGTAAGGATTATTGATGAATAAAATAAGGCACAAAACAAATTGTTGTTGAGAAAATTTGAGATATGTCTTTACTGCAGCCAGAGAGAAAACAATTAAGTAGCTCATATCAAGGTATTGACACTCATAGAAGACCAAATGTATAAAGTGAACTGCGGCTATACTCCACTAACAATATTATAACATAAGCAATTTATGATCAAAGTAATTAAAAAAAATATAAGAATCTATGATTTTATAAATATTTTCCTAAATAATTAATGATAACCCATTGAATTCAAGAAAACTTATATTTTATATAATTTTTATTAAAATTAATATACAAAGGTACATTATTTTTTGTTCAACTCTAAGTATATGGTTTCGAATATTTATTATTATAGTTATAATTTACATTGCAATATTTTCCTTGCCTTGGCACGGATTTTTTACTAGTTTTTATAATAATTCAGAATATATGATTGTAATAGACATATTTTAGGGAGCGAAAATAATAAGGGCATTTTCATCATAAAAAAATTGATTCATATCATGAGGGGACATTTTGTTACATTTATAG
This sequence comes from Sesamum alatum, assembly GCA_034509735.1. Classification (NCBI taxonomy): domain Eukaryota; kingdom Viridiplantae; phylum Streptophyta; class Magnoliopsida; order Lamiales; family Pedaliaceae; genus Sesamum; species Sesamum alatum. The sequence continues at coordinate 15,916,560 of JACGWO010000011.1, forward strand.
TTTAGGGAGGTAAATGCACTCATGCATAATTCAGATGTGCAAAATGTATTTAACCATAATATATATATATATATATATATTTTTAGAAAATATAAACTTTCATATATGTAAACAAAGAGTACAAGTACAACAAAGGCCGTCGCCAAACTCGGATCCACGACCGTGTGCCAAACTAACACGGCCGTGTTACATTCTGTAATAAAAAAGGCGACGAAATCGAACGGAACACGCCCATGTGGAGACGCCGACACGGCTGTGTACCTCACTGTTGCCACTGCCCTAAAATGTATTTTGATTTGGCATGTTTTTAGAAAATATTTTCGCGCAACATTTATAACAGAAAATCGAAAACAAAACATAGTCTGTACACTAATTTTCAAAATATTACTTAATTTGTAGATATAAGTAAATCCAACATTTAAAAAAATAAATGAATTAAAACTCAAATCAAATATCAACAAAAATTAGCTAAGTTTTTACGACCCACCCATCCGAACATATTTTCATTTCAACACATTCATCAATAAAATCTTCTAGAAATACCTTCAAATAATATTTCCCGAAAATTATCATAAAATAATGAATGGGAACATACTTCTAATTTTATCCAACCATAAATAATAACAGGTTAATTGTGGTAGATCCAAAAATACAAATACCATTAACATAATAAATTAATTTTAAGTAATTTTAGGTGCATTTATAATAAAATATAATATTAATTTCTATATCTATCTATCTATCTATATCTATATCTATATCTATATAAAAGCATGAATAGCTACATAAATTTCTTTCTTTTTTTTATTTGCCTATTTTAACCTTATCATATTAATTTTCATAGGATGATTTTGTAAAACTATATGCATATTAATACATATTAAATACTTTCGCATTACAATATTTACTCTTGTTAGTTATTATTTTCACATTATAGTATTTAGTCTTATTAATTATTGTTTACTTCTTTATATCTAAATTTAATCAGTTACTTTGTAGAGTGAAAAAGTACCTCATAATAATATAATAGAAAAATACTACAAAAAAAATGAAAAAAATAAAAGAACTTGTGCAAATTCATTGATTTCATTTCTCCTGAAAATATGACAAAATGATAATTGAGAATACATCAAGAGATGATTATAGACATTACACTATACTCGAGTAAAATTTTAATTTTTTATGTTACATTGCTTGATACTTAATCATGTTATATTGTCTCTTTTTCCAGCACAATACACCTGCTACATGCATTTGATCAACTATTGGTGATTTTAGCATTCCACATATTGCCAGGGATGAAAACTAAACATCATATAATTAATTATAAAATTTAAAAATTCTATATGATGGTAAAAGCTAGAAAGTAAAATAGAACAAAATCAAAATTTAAGTAAAAAAGAGAATATTACAAGGAATATATCACAAAAGTATTTTAGAGATAATTGATATAAAAAAAATAAAAAAGATAACTAATTATTAATTATTAATTTTTTCAACTTGCCCAATTTAAAACAAAAAGAACAAAAGTCTTATTTTAAAAGTGAAAACGACTTTCCTCAATGGTTTCATTGAGGAAGAGATCTACATGGATCAGCCGAAGTGATTTACAGACACCGGAGAAGAATAGAAAGTTCCAAGCAAGCAACCACTGCTGATTCCACCACTGAGGCCGAATACATAGCAGCTTCAGAAGCTGCCAAAGAAGCGGTTTGGATGAGAAACTACATCCAAGAGTTGGGTGTGGTGCCTAGCATTGCGAAGCCCGTAGTTATCTTTTGTGATAACAACGGAGCCATAGCACAAGTAAAGGAACCGAGATCTCATCACCGATCCAAGCACATTCTTAGACGCTACCACCTTATGAGAGAAATGGTAGGAAGAGGTGACGTTCGGATGGACCGAGTCAACTCAGCAGACAACACAGCAGATTCGCTGACAAAGCCTATGTCGTAGAGCGCTCATACTCAACATCTTGAGAAGATGGGTATTAGACATATGGGTGATTGGCTTTAAAGGTCAAGTGGGAGATCGTTAAAATAGGTGACCATAAAGCCAATCTTGTTAGGCGAATTGTAACCTATGTCTGAACAATTTCAAAGTTTTAATAAACCTTGATGAATAAGAAAGTGAAATTCATCTGACTTATACTTTGTCTGTGTTCACTTTAACTGCATTATAACTGTTCACTACACAAACAAAGCCCACAGACTGAGATTACATTACGGGGGTTGGGACTGCGCTTGGAGGTAGGTTCATGAAATCAGTTCCGCCGAATCAGTCTGAAAAATCTCCAAGTCAAGGAATCTCGGGAAATGGGTATCGAGAATCCACTTGAAACTTGCACTAAGAATCTGCTGTCGTGTTTCATCGAGGGGTGACGAGGGTTGTCTATGCAGTGTTAGTGGGTCAGCTTGCTGGGGAGCGACTAACTGAGGTGACTCGCGGGAACCGTCTTACGGAGGACCTTGAGTAGGGTTGGCTAGGTCTGACGTGAGTTCTCGGTTCCAACGATACAAGTCAATCCTTTGACTTGAGGAATTGTTGAGTTTACCTGTACATCATGACTGTATCTTAGGTATGGTGAGAGATTGCCAAAATATAGTTGAGTAGTCATAAGCCATATCTAGTGCAGCCACGGTGTGCAACGTGACAGTAGTTTTCAAGAAAGGATCTGTCTCCTGTCAAGAGCGTTGACAGTAGTGTCTCACTATACTCTGTATCTTGTCCCTAAAATCTGTGGCCACAGTAACTGAACAGAAGGGAAGGATTCCCTGCGGCGTTTGGTATAGGACAGACCGACACTTAGGTCCAAGATGGGTACCTATGTATCCGTGCCCTAGACCCTAAGTGGTGAGACCGTAGACGGAAGGATAGATGTACTGTAGAGCCTAAATGTTCATCCCCACGCATATTCACCTAGTCTCTAGTACCATGGACCGTTGCTAGACGGCCACCCATGGTGACGGGCGGATTCTAGGAATCCGACCAAGTCCAGCTGAAGGGGAACCTAAAGAGTCACACACAATCCGCACACATAACATATTTAATTTGGAATTAAATATTTGGAGAGAAATGGAATGATTAAATTAGATTTAATCGAGTCTTTTCTTATCTTGGGAAAATTAATTCCTTTTATTAGATGAAAGGAATTTATCTAATAAATTAGATTTATTGAAAATTAATTTATGGGCTTAAAATAAATATTTATATTTAATATATTTATTTATTGCCCTTTGGATTATTTAATTAGATTTAAATACCCCATTAACTTAATGAATATTTGAGATTGAAGAGGGAAATCAATGGCTAGGATTGGTTTGACCAAGAAGCTAGAAATTGACTAGGATTTGACTAGGTCAAATCCTATTCCTAGAGGATTCTTCCAAAGAGTAGGAATTAGAAGAGGAATAGGATTCCTCCTCTATATATATTCTTGACTCTTCACTTTGGAAGAGATGATGAAATTCAAAACACACACACACACCTATCACCGCCGTCCTCTCCTCTCTCGGCCACTCCCTCTTCTCTTTCCCTAGATACTCTCTTGTGTTCTTTTGTGTTATACAATTGAACTTAAAGAAGGGTTGATCTCGTTAATTGATAGCGCTTGATCAATCCGTCCTCTCCAAATATTATATACACTTGTTCTTTCGCTAGCACGAGGATCAAGATACGTGGGCAGATTGCGTGTACAAATTAGAGGGTCTCAAACTCGAGATCTTGGAGCAAAACGGGGAACAACGCGAGTATCGGTTTGAAGACAAAACGACAACCGGGTAGGTTTTTGTTTTAACATTTTCGTCTCTTATTCAACCCTATGGCCTCCATGAATTGTTTGTATGGTTTTTAGTCATGAGATACACCGAATGCCCGGGAGATTCAAGGGAACACCCCTTGAACGTCTTTATATTATTCTCGTTTATGGCATGTTTAATATTATTGTAATTTTAATTATCCCGCGCTTCCGCATTCGCACTACTTCCGGCCGATCCACACGCCTTTGCTAGGCCTTTCATTAATGATCCTGGTATCACTAACAAATTTTTTCGATCACAGAGGTAGTGAAACTTTATCCAGTGATAACTACTTGGTGTGTATGCAAATTCACCAATATCAGGGTATTCTCTTTTTGAGTTTTATTACCCATTTAATTATTCATACTATATTTATTTAATTGTATATAATTATTTTAATATAAACTTAAATTTGTAATTATAGATATTATATCTTTAAATAGTAGAATTATCTATAATAAAATAAAAAAATTAAAAAAATAAATGTATCATAATGCTGTACAGAATTTTGGAATAAAAAAGATTTTTCTAATTTAATTTTGGAATTATGATAATTGGGGAGAAAATTACAAAAAATAAGAAAAGTCATTCTATCATATTAATCATTTTCTTTTCGTGTTCTGTTTTAAGTAGTGATAATTTTTTAAGATGTAAGGTCCAAAAAAATATTAAAACAAGCACCACATAAATTATAGAAGAATTAGAATGAAAAATTATATTATTTTAAGTTTTTTTTTTTTTTTTGCGAGTATCTTCTTCATTTCTTAATTGACTATCAACAAGAATATGGTATAAATTTTTCAAATAGATCTTTTAATGATACTTTTTATAGAAAATAAATGTACACATAATACAATATCAATAGGAGATGAAAAATTTGGGGTTAATTGTAATTTCGTCCTATAGCTATAGGCTCTAGCATTTTAGTCCTTTAAGTATCTAGGCTAGCAAAATGATCCTCTATCTTTTTTATTTTCACGAATTTGGTCCTTCGGTCGCTGGATTTTTATAAAGTGGCCGAAATAGTGGCACATGCCTCTCACGTGATGGATTAAATTGGAGCTTTTTCCGCCATTTGTTTATATATTGCAACATGGCAGCTAAAGTAAATTTATAAAAAAAAAAACCTACCGACGTGGCTATAATAGGCACGCATGCTGCATAGTTGAAAGTAGAGGGACTTATGAACGTGACTATTTTAGCCATGTCGGTAAGTATTTTTTTCCTAAATTTACTCTAGCTACCACATTGAAAAATATTAACCAATTGCAGAAAAAGCCTCAATTTTAATCCATGCGAGGGGGCATGTGCTACTCTTCCAGCGACATTGTAAAAATCCTACAACCAAAGGACCAAATTCACGAAAATTGAAAAGATACAGGACCATTTTGCTACCCTAGATACTTAAAGAACCAAAATGCTAGAAGCCTATATCTACAGGATGAAAATCACAATTAACTCAAAAATTTATAGTAAAGCAATGAAGTGCGTCAATACATCTCTATAAGATTTTAAACAGATATTTGGTAGATATATGTATTACACATACTATAGAACATCAAATAGGAATAAAAAAGATTACATGAAAATAACAGAGGCGCGTTCTTTTATCCTCAAAATACATATTAACATATTTAGAAAATTCTACCGAAAAACTTCAATATATTTCAACACATTAGTAAGATTACTCCTAAAGGGAATATTGAAGTTTAGTGACATGATTTTGATTGCAAGTGATTTTCTCATGATTAGGTTACTTATTCAAGTTCGTGTATTGCGTCTAGAACATCACATATGACTTTTAAAAACAAAATAAAATGAAAAATAAATTCATAATTAGAAGCATTTCACATGTCTAACTTAAAAAGTTTTAACTTCCTTCAACTATGTGTTATTTAAAGAGTCTACATGCATTTTCAGAACGTCCCACTCAAAGTAATATATATATATATATATATATATATTATCATATTTCAAATTTTATGTGAATTCTTATTTTATTTGTGTTATAGTTCGTTGAAAATGATATTTTTTTATATATGTAATTTTCTTTTTTACATAAAGGAGTACATATAATTTAGCAATTTCTTTCTTTGAAGTATAAAAAGTTCTAATTTTATAAAGTTGGCCATTTTTTGTATTTTCATTTCAACATTACTAATTTGTTAGTTTATAACATAACCCAAATATTATAGTGACATGAGCCTATAAGCATCTACCAAATCATGTGAGTTATTATAATGTGGGTTTATTTGAGTTTATAATGTGAGTTTATAGATCGAACTAATATATATCTTAATTTATGAATATTAATACAAATTACTGTTTCTACAAAAAGAAAAAAAAAAGGGGGGGGATACATTCCCTATTAAAGAAGAAAATGAAAAGTAAAACATCAATTAACTTACTTAATCTTAATAAGAAACGTGATGTAGTATCTTGAGAAGACGACAAAAATAGTAAATGGTGAATAAGAAAGATGACATTTATATTCAAGTACCAAGTAATAGGGAGATGATTAATAATTTCATAACCCAATAAATTCATAAAATCAAGCAAGAGGGTTTTTCCTACCAACAAAATCGAACAAGCAAATGAATAACTTTACATAACAATTTATTTAGCTATATTGTTATTGAATAAAAAGCTTTACAATAAGTTTTAAAAGTTCAAATTCAGTAAGCTTAGTGGATTAAATCTTTCATTTATAAAGTACTTATTAAATTTTAAAATAATACTTCTAATTAATTTAGGAATACCTTATATTTTTGCTTAGTTAAAATTTTAGATAATATAATCATTTTGTCGAGGTAATAAGTATTATGTGCAACGCACATAGTTTTTACTAGTGACATAAAATATTCACACCACAACTAATAACGTCTACTACACAACAAAGATAAAAATGCAAGGCATTCAGATGGAGTGATTTTCAACAACTTAAACCAGGACATATTTAGGATAGCACCTCACCAAAATTCTAGTCCTGAGTATGTTCAAAGTTGAATCAATCATACGATAAAGTGTATTAAGGCCTCTTTTACTTGTAAGGATTAGTCATGATATCATACACAATCATAGTTAGTAATGTGTGTACTTTCAAATGGACCAGCCCGGTATTGATGGTCAAAGCCCAGCACTGTTGGTGACAATAGTGTGATATGAATCAATATTTTCCTCCATGAATTAGTTAGTTCTCATGGCCCACCACTTCATGACTAATTCTTTGTTCCCAAGTTCGCCCTTACTATTGCAATTTATTTCTCCACTTACCCACAGCATGATTTGACCCTTTACACTATTCATGTCAAATCAAAGCCAATTTTATAAGGGCAAATGAGTAAATTCATTTAAAAAATACTATTACATAAGTTAAAAGTCAACACCAATCCTACAACAATTATGGTCTAATGCATAGTGTTCTAATACGAGTAAACAAATTTTTAAACAATCATATACATTATTATCACAACCTTAATCATACTTTAATCAATCACAAACTAATCCCAACCAAAAAAGTAAAGGAGGCCTAAGTGTAATAAATTTATCATATGATTGATTTACAATTAAGAAAAAAAGTAATTAATCATGTAATTCCTATGATTGGTTCGATCCAACCAAACATGATTTGAATAAAAAAATTCCGAATCAGCTCCCGGAAGTGTTGAACTTGTTTGATGTAAAGTTCTGTTTCTCATCATGGCCTAAAGTGCTAATTGATTAAACAACCAAGACAAGCTGAAATCATGTCTGATAACTTTCATGGACTACAACTAATTAATTACAACAACAGATCAGAAAGTCACAAACTGTGAACCAAGAACACATTACTATATTTATTGAATTCCTAAATAAACACATACAAACAATATCACAAACATTACAACAGAAAACAACTCAGAATCCTCCATCTAATGCATCCTTTGACAATTCATCCCATATCACAGCATGCAGTCTGTTCTAGCAGTCAATCTCCTGAAGAAATTACTAGGAACAGACGGCAGCTTGCTCCTGAACCTCGGATGCCTCAGCACATACAGCCCTGCAGCAAGAATCACTACACGAATCGGAGTCATGTATAGCACCACTGCAGCACAAACACAAAACAAAATGAACAAGCTGGTTGCTCTTGGATCCCTCCAGCTTAGCAGAGACTGAAGCCTCTCCCCCTGTGTTGCTATGTCTCCTGCCACTGTCTGAATCCGGCCCGCAATGCTTCTCAGCCTGTCGTACCTCATCCGGACTACGTCCTGTTGCCTGGTGGTGGGAAATGTGTCGAATTCTTCGTCTAGCTCGTCTGGATGGACTGCTTCAGCCCATGATAGCTTTGTGTCCATGTGGGGTGGGTGCCTCGGTCGGTACCTGTAGTTCCAGAGCCCGATGAGGAACGCGTAGAGGAAGAACGTTGGTAGTATCAGCTCTGGGTACCACAGTAGTATCAGAAACAGGACATGGACTAAAACTGAAGTGATGGGGTTCTTCCAATTGCAAACATCGTTAAACCACCGGTTTGCGGATACCATACCGGAGAGGAGAGACATGATCCTGAAGAAATTAGCTTTGCTTCTTCTCATGCTCCACATGTGGGAGTCGACATCCAACATGTACTCCACGACTTCTTTTCTGAGTGGGGGTTCGGCCCGGCCAAGTCTTGCTGCTACGATGCTCATGGCCTGGTACCTTAGGCTGTCGAGCTGGTTGACGGTGAAAGGATGTAAGTAGTGCATTTTTGGGAGTAAAGGGCGGCCGTAGAGGTGTATCATGTGAGCCAGGGAGAGGGTGGTGAATCTAACTGCTAGTTGGAGTTCTCCCATCTTCTTTAGGCCTGATGGGTGTAAAACAAGAAGGGGATAGGAATGTGTGTAGACGCGGTGTGCTTCCAACGTCGACAACCTTATGCGTACTTTCCCAATGCGCGAGTCTCGTGCTGCACCAGCTCCAGGCCTCTCAGTTCCTAAGTGGCAATTGTCGAACACCCCCAGTGTTAAGACAGTGCAGGGATCATAGACTTCCCACGTGTATTGTTCATTCCATTTGGGGCTGAAGTTGTCCAGAATCGTCCTCGTTCGGACCCATTTCTGCCCGTATTTGGCCACACAATAGGCATCTGTGCTTCCTCTGCCATCCTTCATCTTCATTGGGAGAAGGCCTTGAGCACCTAGTATTCCCACTTCAAGTACTCCCACTGGAGGCTTCCACAGCTGCTTTGCTGTTGGTCGTTGATCGCTTATATACATTGTCGACTCATCCATTACATGATATCCACCTTCAAGGCACACCCTAAGGTGTATTCTGCTTGAAAACTTAAGCTCCTTTCTCCTGTCGGCTTCTAACATACCGAATCCAAACTTTTCAAGGTTGAACCAACGAGAATGCACGGGCCGGTGGTCTAGCCTCTTCTCGAAAACAGTCAGAGGTAGACTTATTCTTCCCAATACCTCATCTTTGGAAGGATGCACTTGGTCCTCAACAGTGAGGACCAAGTGCTCTTCAAACGGTTCTGCAGCAACAAAGACTAAATCTTCATTCCATAGAGGATTTGCTGTCCGAGACGGGCATATCCCAGTCCTCAGCACCTGATTTCCCACCTGAACTTTCACGAAAACTTCTGGCAGGCGGCTGCGATCATTCGGAATGATGTCCTGAGCTTCAATCACATTCACCCGTAAGTACCAAAGTTTTGGAGAGACGTATACCTTAGACCTGACGTTGAAAACTCCCTCCCCATAAACAGAAGCAGCATCTGCATGCCAAGCATCGGTAAAGGCCTCATCAGCTTGAGTTCCCATCCACACTGCAACCATGATTTCTCCCCTCACCTTGCCGTCTCCACGCCTATCCTCCAGTCGATACCACTGGGGCGCTAGAGGGCTATCAGGTGGCACCCTCGTTGGGACCTCGTTTAAGTCAAAAACAACCCGTCCAAGATAATCATCCCTCCCCACCATCTCTTTATCCTTCACAAAAACTTCAAGAACCGATGACTGTATCCGCTCTTTGGAGAAGGCAAATACTTGGTTCCACTCAGGATTCATTTTCCTCTCAAGATGTCTCGTTCTTCCTTTATAGTTACCGAGCTTCACTTCCACATACGGATCGCAGCTGGCAGTGATGGAGCTCGGTGGAAGATCTTTGGCCTTGACTACACGAACATAGAGATAGAATGCCTGCTCAACAAGGTCTAACGTGTTCGCCATTCTTTCACCACTCATCCATCCTCTTCCACCATTCGGCCAATGCTCGCCAAGCTGGGGATTTGCTTCCTTCACCTCAAAGTCTTCTTCATTGCTAGCCCGAGATTGTAACTTAATCTGACCCCGCATTGTTAACTGCACTCCCTCTGCCCTCTTCCCCACCAAAAGGCCCGGTTGCTGCAGGACTTGGTTCTTGTGAACGTGATGAGTAGTTTCTGGTCTAATTTCAGCAGCCTCTTCAATCAAAGTCGTAGATTCTTGCGTTGGAACGTCACTTCTAGAGGTAGCCTCCGCCTGGTTGCTATCGGATTCAGCTAAAGGAAGTTCAGAATTTCCTTTATCCTCTATCAACTCGATAGAATCATCAGCAAGAGAGGCTTGAGAAGGAGGAGAAGTAGGAACTGTATCTGTAAGCTTGGGAGCACTAGAATGTACTGATGGTGGCTGTGCTAAATTGAGAAGAGAATTTGGCTCAGGTTCAGGTGAGATATAGATTTTAAGGCCAATTTCACCTCTGACAAACGAAAAAAGGGACTTCGTTTCTAGCTGGAAACGCTGATAAACGTCGTCTCCTTTCCTAACGATATTTGAGCAAGAAATCCTTACGCTTCCAAGAAAGTTCCTGCCTGGAACAGGTCTCCTCTCATGGTAAACAGAGACTTCAATGTGTTGATGATGGTAGTGTTTTGTTACGTCGAAATCAAAGAGGAGTTTGTGGTTCCAAATGGGATTGAGGTTTCTTGGGATAGTTTTGGTTCTACTGATCTGATTGTCGAAATCGACTTCTACATATGGACTTGCTGATCCTGCACCATCTTTAGGCATAAGATCATGAGCATCTATGACTTCTACCACCAGCTTCATGCTCCCTTTTCTGCTCACTTGGCTCCTCTGTCAAGTTACCCTGAAAATGGCTGCTTTCAAGATATCTCTAACTCCATTCAGAAGCAAAGATGAACATGTTTACAAAAAAGGCAGTTTGCTAACTATATAAAAACATATCCTCTCTCTCTCTCTCTCTCTCTCTCTTGTTTGAAGAAAGGAATGATTTGCTGAAGAAGCTGGCATATGAGAGTGGTGCAGCAGACAATTTTGAGACAGAAATGGAGGGAAGGTATAAAGCTCTTTGTGCTGAAGTTCTAGAAAGAAATAGATCCATGAGATGTGTGGAAAGGAAGATTTTGGTTTTTGTACTTCCATCTGTTACTATTTTCAGCCAGACAAAGAAAAAAGAAAAGAAGAATATCCCTAAGAACTTGGAATTTCTCTTCTCCATTTCCCTGCTATACATATGCTAAAGCTGATTCAAAATTCATTCTTTTTCAATACTTACTCCCATAAAATCTCTGCATTTGGTGACTGATTCTTCACTTATGGATGGCTTGTAATTTCTTTTAGGGATAATTACATTTACACCCTCAGACCTATAGTCCATTTACATAAATCACCCTGTCTTTTACATAATTACAGAAACCAACCTTGATAGTCAAACAATAGAGATAGTTTGTGTAATAATGTCGACACTTTTTAGGGTTGTAAGTGTAATTTTCTGAAAAATAGGGGTGGTTTGTATAAATGATACTTACATTTCTAGTGGGTGTATGTGCAATTATTCAAAATGCAAGGATGATTTGTGCAAATAGACCATAGGTTAGGGGATGTAAATGTAATTATCCATTTTTTTTATTAAGTTTTACGAGTAGACATGCTTACACAACAGTTAAAAAATGTAGAAAAAGGACGACCAGCATAGCAACTTTCCTTGAGCGTTATCATGGGCATTTCACTACTGTTATGGAATATCCACTTCGAGTTATAACTATTTTGCAAAGTATGAACCCTACTGAAATATTGAGTGCGTCGAACCACTCATCATAATCAAGTCTTAGATTTACTACCGCAAGCACGCTCGTATTTGAATTATTCGATCATGGCACTTATCTTAATAAGAAAATACAACCCGTTCCACTTGAGCTACGCTTTCATAATAAAAATCAAGGGCAAAATATTTTTTTTTTGTCCGATAAAATTATGTCATTATTTTTTTTGGTACTACAACTTAGGCAGGCACGATTTCAATCCCATAAAATACAAAATCAAGTATTTTTAGTCTCAAAAAGCCACGTGTTTTGCATATGTTTGTTAACAACTGTTAACTTGTGACTAAAAGTACCTAAGATCGTGGGCAAAAAGTACTTAAATTCGTGTTTTATGGTAATAAAAATACATAAAATCATGATCACGTCCGTTAATTTGAAACTAAAACTACCTAAAATACGTGTTTTATGAGACAACAATTATCACCTACTTAAGTTGTGGTACCAAAAATAATAATGATTTAATTTTATGAGATTAAGAAAAATATTTAGCCCAATAACAGGGGCTATGTACTTTCTTTAAAAACATTCTATTCTTCTAAATGCAGCAATGCCAATGTGGGAAAAAGGGCATTAGGGAGATATACATGCAATTAATGAAAGAAAAGCAAAAGTTGTGATTTTGAGCTTTTATAAGGTTGTGAAGTTGCCCAAGATGCCTTTCTTGTGCTTTTGTTCCTTTCTTAATCTCTTTTCATTATGAGGCTGCAACTACAGAAATTGATCATTCTTTTGTAAAATCTTGGGTTTCATATATCAATACTACGCTGTTGGAATATTTGGATGAAATAAAAAGGGAAATTACGCTCCAGTCGTTCGTCATAATTATGAATATTTTCTTATTGTTTGATAAATTATCAATAGTTTTTTTAATTTTAACGTCCGTCCAACAATTAGCTCATTCCATTAAGTTTTCATCCATTGTTTTTGTGGTGAACTAGTTGAAATTTCCTTATGGACTATGATATTATTTTATTTATTTTTTAAAATTTTCTAAATTTTTTTATGGACTTGAAAGGTAAGAAGGAAAATTTCACCTCGTTAGTTTTTTTAACAAATTTTCAAATCCTTTTGTTAGGGAAAAAAAAAAAAGGACAAAGTGGATATTTCTAAGCCTCCGTCCAAGAATTACATAATTTTATCAAACATAAGGTAGGTATTGATAATTTGTCAATTAATAAGAAGGTATTTGTAATTATATCACGCTTAAAGAATGATAGCTTTAACTTACCCTAAAATAAAATATGAAGTTTGTAAGATCCTATGAGCAACAGTTAGCTTATTATAGTAATCAAACTAAAAGAGCTTGTTAGGATTTTAAAAAGAAAAAAATGCAAGCAACCTCCTGTCATATTACTAATGTGCAAATTATTCCCATATGAAAAAATATATAGTAATTTACTCCCTTGTATTTTTTAAAATGAAGCAATTTACTCACCTATAATTTTCAAAATGAAGCAATTTACCTCCCTAGACAGGGAGTAAATTACTTCATATTGGAAAACATTTGATCATTTGCAATATTATAGGGGGTAAATTGTATTAAACCCATTTTAAAAATAAATTAAATATGTATATACATGTATTTTGATTGAGCTTATAAGTTCCTAGTATTATTTGGACAGCATATAAGTTCATATTCTGAAATTTCTTATCGAGCTCTTTAGGACATCTTATAAGTTTTAAATGGAAAATGATTATGAAAATTTCAATAAGCTTGTTAAAACATCCTTTTAAACAAGCAGCCCGACTAGAATTAGTGAGCCCCCGCTGTCGTTTGCCCAACTCATGGCTACGTCATAGTAATTTGATTTGAGCGTGAATTATTTGATTATACATGACAATGCCAGCATTCAGTTAATAAAATTAACATATTTTGATCCAATGGTTCATATGTTTCATCTAAGTTAAGATAAATTAAAACAACCTCTTTTGAATTTTTGCACAATTATAAGGATAAATTACAGCTATCTCCTACCTACTTGTTATTTGAAAAATTACAAATACTTCCTGAGGTTTGTAACCGTATAACAAATAGTTCATTTCCAGCCAATTTTATGGGTGAACTGACCAAAATGTCCTTATGCAAATTGATTTTATTTTTATTTAATTCTTATTTTCGTTGAATTTTTTTAGACTACAATGCGTAGAGAGAAGCTTCTTGAGTTTTTTACACAGATGAGCAATAATGCAATTTATCTCGACTATTTTTCTAATAATTAAAAAAAAAAAATTCAAGGGCAAAATGGTCAATTTCAGGCTTTTGGTTAAAAATTATAAATCTCAGGGGGTCTTGTAATTTCTTAAACAACGAGGGGTATTTGTAATTATACCAAACCTCAAGGGAGGTGGTTGTAATTTAACACTAATTATATATACCTTATCGTTGTTTGAGGAATTACTAATATCACCTAATTTTACTTCTGTTCACTACATGAAATATAACATTTAAGACTAATTGCTATAGTTAGGAATAAATAGACATAACAAATAATCATTGAGCACGGCCACGCAACAGTTGTAGGCCGTGGTTTTTGCGATGATAGCTAAAATATTCGCCATGGAAAATATTTTTACCACGGCTCTTAACTGTGCCAAATAGTTTTTTCATGATGAAAAAACTAGTTTTGACATCAATTTTATTTAACCATGGTTTTACCACGAATTTTAGCAATAACTATCAAAATTGTGGCAAATAGTATTTTTTTTTCTAATGGTTTCAACGACTAGGTCTTTCAGTTAGTTTTTATTAGGATTTCATCTATTTTTTGTGGTAAACTAACCAAAATATGTCCTTATGGACTATGAAATAATTTTACTTAACTTTTAAAATTTTTTATGACTACAAGAGCAAGAAGGAAATTTCACCTTATTGATTTTTTTACAATATTTCACTTTTTTTTAAAAAACAAATCCAAGGGCAAAGTGAACACTTTTAAGTCTTCATTCAAGAATTGTATAATTTTATTAAATATTAAAAATACTAATAATAATAAAAAAATATTTATAATTATACCAAAACTGATGAGTAATTTACCCATAAGTTACTTATTTGGATAGAATGAAATAGTACCTCTCAATCGGAGCGCAAACTGTCCTAATCTAGCAAATTTTAGAAACTTGCAATCTTAATTTGATAAGTAGGATCTTACGTCATCAACTCCTATCAAGTGTTAGCCCAACAAAAGAGAACCACCAAGTCAGATATTATTTGAAAATTTCTTGTAAGCTCCGCTACACTATAAATGTCCTTTTTTTTTCCTTTGAAATGGGATTCTCATAAATAAAAAATCACGAAGGCATAAAGTCATCCACATACACAGAGTTTGCATGTCTAGCTATCTTATATGTCCCTGATTGCGCGAAGGTCGCCCGTCGAAGTTAATTTTGACAAAATCGGCAGGGGGTTTCCCATGTATGCCTCGTCACTTGTGTCCCAGCTGAGAGCTCTGCAGGGATTTATTGAATGCGATAAACTCGGCCAGCATTCGTCGGGTAGTCAAGATGATGTCCCCGGGAAGTGTCCCTCGTTCGTTCCAAAGCCATGAATTTCGGTTATTCCACAGTTGCCAGCACAACATAAGGGCAAAGTCTGCCTCCGATCCGTCAAAGTTCCTCGTGATAAATCGAAACCAAGTCTCAACATTGTCCGTCCAACTGGAAATCACCTGCCAAGGTAAGTCTGAGAGC
The DNA here is from genome assembly GCA_034509735.1 of Sesamum alatum. Taxonomy (NCBI): domain Eukaryota; kingdom Viridiplantae; phylum Streptophyta; class Magnoliopsida; order Lamiales; family Pedaliaceae; genus Sesamum; species Sesamum alatum. The sequence continues at coordinate 15,932,118 of JACGWO010000011.1, forward strand.
GCCCAAACTTGACGAAGGCAGCCAAGAAGGATGTGTCGCACGTCCTCCCCAGCACGCTTACAGGCGGGGAAAAAATCATCAACTGCTGGGTTCCATTGCACGAAATTAGACATCGTGGGAAGGGCGTTGGAGCACAACTTCCAGCCAAATGTCCTCACTTTCGGTGGCACATGTTTGTCCCAGATAAACTTTCAACCGTCTCGTGGAGTCGAAGTCGAGCTGGAGGCTTCAGCCGCTAAAGCAAGTGCAAGGTGGTGAGCACTTCTCGCCGAAAAGCGACCATCGGAGGTGTGGTGCCATATCAAGGTGTCTACATGCATATTCTGCCCCAGAGGAATGGCTAAGATGTCTTCCACTTCACTCGGATGAAAGGTCGCCCGAACGCGCTGTACATCCCAAGAACCACTTGCTGAATCAATCAAAGAGGCCACAAAAGGTTGATCAACTAAATTTCCAGGTCTGATCCGAGGGTGAAAATCCGACGAAAAGGGTACCCATCTATCCTGCCAAATCCGTATCATCTTGCCATCGCCCACACGCCAACGTGAGCCTGTTTCCACAAGAAACCGAGCATGGAGGATGCTCCGCCAAGAAAATGATGGTCGAGAGCCCATTTTAGCGCCAAAGAAGTCCGAACGGGGGAAGTATCTTGCTTTATATATACGGCTAACCAACGAATTCAGGTTTTGAACGATTCTCCACGCCTACATCACTAGGAAGGCATCATTAAAGGTAGCCAGATTCCGAAAACCAACTCCGCCTTCTGCTTTCGGCCGACTGATTTTAGGCCAAGGAACCCAATTCACTCGTTTGTTCCCTCATTGATGCCACCAGAAAACCGCAATCATTCCTTCAAGGTCCTGAACCAAAGATTTGGGAAACTTGAAACAGGACATCGCATACGAAGGAATGGCTTGTAACACTGCCTTTACCAGAATCTCCTTTCCCGCTTGAGACAGATACTTAGCGTTCCAACCATTGATACAATTCCAAATCCGGTCCCGAACCCTCGAAACATACTCTTCTTTGATCTACCACACACAGCTGGGAGTCCAAGGTACTTATCGTGTTTTTGCCAACCATTGTACCCCCAAGGATTCCGCTAACGTTTTCTGAATCTCCTTCGGAACACACGGGCTAAACACCACACCAGACTTGTCTAAATTAACCCGCTGGTTTGAGGCCTGTTTGTATCTCTCAAGGACCTGTTTGATGGTTTGTAAGGCATTCGTATTTGCCTTGTAGAAGATCTGGGTGTCATCAGCAAACAGAAAATGGGAAATTTTGGGAGCTGAACTAGCAATGGCAACTCCACAAAGGTGGCTCTGTGTATCCGCCTCTCTCAAAAGGCCGCTCAAAGCTTCTGCACAAAAAAGAAATAAAAACGGTGACAGGGGGGTCTCCTTGACGGATTCCCCGCTGTGATCGTAACTATCCAAAACTCTGGCAATTAAGCATGAAAGAGTATGAAATGGAAGAAACAAACAACATAATAAGGGAAACAATAGATGAGTGGAAACCTAAATGAACAAGGATACGCTCCAGGAACGCCCACTCCACCCGATCGTACACCTTGTTCATGTCAAGTTTCAGAGCTGTAAACCCCTTCTTCCCTTTATGTTTAGTTTTCAAATAATGCTTCAGCTCTAACGCCACTAAGGTGTTATCATAAATTAAGCGACCAAGGATAAACGCAGATTGAGATTCATAGATAATATCATTCATGAGAGGTCTAAGCCTATTAGCTAGGGCTTTAGAAGCAATTTATATGCAACATTGCACAAACTAATAGGCCTAAATTGGGTAATACTCCCGGGGTTGTCACATTTAGGAATAAGAACAATGAATGTATGATTAAGCTTAGAATCAAGACAATGAGAATTAAGAATTTGAAGAACCGCATGCGTGACATCACGACCAATGGTATGCCAAAATTTATGATAAAAGATCGGAGACATACTTTCGGGCCCCGGGGATTTGAGGGGAGACATCTATAGAATAGCTTTCTCAACTTCCGATGATGTAAACGGAGTGCACAGGAAATCGTTCATCTCAGCTGTCACCCTGGGTTCGACTGTCCCCATGACTTCCTCAAGGACTTTGGATCCCAGTTTCATACCACCACTTATCGTGGTTTAGGGCTTAAGATCAAATATTATTGCATTCACGATATGGATTTGAATTCTTATCAAGTTGTTTAGTAGGGCTAATTGTACTTACTGGCCTATGCGTTGACTCCCACATTTTAAGCATTGATTTTTACGATAGTAGTGTTAGAATAGGTGACCGTGAAGCCAATCTTGTTAGGCTTACGTAACCTAATTCTGACATTCGTGGTGTAAATAAGTTTATTCTGAATAAAAGTGATGTTCAGTTACGACATTAATACTTTGATTGTGTTAACTTACCGCTTGATATCTATAACTGTTCAATGCATAACCAAAGCCCATAGACCGGAAAGGTTAATCCAAGAAACTGGACTGCGCATAGGAAGGCAGTCATGAAACCAGTTTTTGTGGATCGGTCTGAAATACTCCAAGTCAAGGGACCTTGAGATTGGGTATCGAGAGTCCATTTGAGACTTGCACTAAATGATTGCAGTCGCATTTCATTGACGAGTGACGAAGATCGTCCATGCAATATTAGTAGGTTAGCCAGCTCAGGAACAAAGCTAGTAGCTGATTAAGGAGTTAATACAAAGGTATTATTGATTTTACGCTTTAGTAGTTTACGTTTCATTTCTATGTCCTATGTATGATATCCGTTTTTAATATTGATACATCCTACATCGAATGCCCGATTGAGCACCCAAGGGTACACCCCTTGGGATTTATGACAATGCTTTTGATTAGTTTTAAATATCCGCATATTCACGCTTCCGCTCGCGCTCCTGGGCGGATCCGCTTGTCCTTTAAGTGGTATCAGAGCCCGATTCGATGTAAGGGGCATAGATCCATGTGTTTGGCATGATCTACTTGCTTTTACGGCTTTAATGAGCATGTGTAATTGTATGAATATATGAATAAATACAATTGTTCATTTATTTGAATTTGATGGACATTATGCATGCGATTTTATAAGATTGAATCTTAAAATTGCATGTTTAATTTCAGTTTATATTGTATATTGATATGCTGAAAAGAGAAATCAAAAAACACTTTACATACGGACAGCAGCGGTAGCAGTTGGCTGCCGCCCCTGTCGGCCGGCCACTGGTTGCGTGCAGCCTGGTCGGCGTGCCTACCAGCATGCATGCTAGCAGGGGCGGCCGGCAGGCACAGCTGTTGGGCCGTTTTGTGCCGTTTTTCAATGTTTTCTGAAAAATTGGATTTTCTGGGATTTCTGCACATTATTCTGAAAATGAATTAATTTTGCATATTTGATTTTGGAATTATTGGATTTTTCCTTAGATCAAATTTTCTTATTAATTTGGATTTAATACATGCATTGGATGCATTGTATGTAATGTCTATTAAATTTGAAATTTGAAATTTGAACTTTGTATGTTATTTATATATTTTATACCTTATGATGTTGGACATCATTTGGATATTTTGAATATCCATGGTTAAGCATAATTATTTGATATAATTATGTTATGTGTGTTGATGGGATCAACATGGAATGATCACAAGAGCCCTAAACCTTGTGTATGGATGTATGTTGTCTATTTATATTTCTATTGGGTGGGGCCTGCGTGCCTCTTGTTTTGGGACTATCATCTCCCATTTTTTCTAGCCTCAAGATGTTAAGGTTTGTTATAAATTTTCATGTATTGCTTTCACATGTAATGAGAGTAGATAGCTATGGTGAGTTTTTTTGTTTTGACAAGCCCATGGAGTTGGAGACCCAAGGTGTAACATCAAGGCGTGAAACAAGAAGAGCCACAAGGCCTATTGGAATGACAATGGGTTTATTACTTTTGTAATAGTGTAGGACCACTCTAGACAGACCATAGACTCACTGGGGGCTCAATGGGTTACATAGGTTGGGCTTGTGATCAACCTAATAGGGGTATGCTATGTTTTCTGCATGCGGCGTATTTATTTAAAAACGCTTTATAAATATTTGATGTTTATGCATGCTAAAACACTTAATGTGATGAGGTCTCGGTCATCATCAAATTCTCATTTGGTTGGACCAAATTAAATATTAGGCCCCGAACGGACTCGGATCAAAATGGTATTTTGATCTGTCCGAACCTTCCATCCACAGCAATGTGGTAAGGAAGCTATCACTACCCAAGTGTGGTCTCATGAGTTGTGGCACACTTAGACTAGGGGAAAGCTGCACCATTGTTGTGAACAAAGAGATTGCACTCGTTGTTTTCCTTCTCACGAGTAGTGGGGGGTGACAGTTGAGGTATGATTTGGTTGATGGGTCGAGCCCAACACTGAGTAACATGGTTCGCTTGGAGTCCTCGGAACCATACGAATAGGTGAGGCAAAATATCTTGAGAATCTCATTGGATGAGAATGATATTGGATATCTCCCATGAGGTTTTCTTCATGTGAATCGTAAAAGCGGGGCATGGAGATCACGCTTGTGGATCCCAAGCCCACTAGCAAATAGTTTTCCAAAACTCCACTTGAGAGTGGTGGACTTTCGTATAAATAGTGGGAGGGTTAAAGACTAAAAGACCATGTTTTCAACTTGAATAATAATATTACCATCATACTTTTAAGTTGATTTTCTTTTTTTCTTTTTGAAATGTATTTTGTTGGTTTATATATTTTATTCTTATTTATAATATATTTTAAAGCATGAAGGATTATTTATTATATGCACACAGGGACGTGTGCCACAACGGCTAGTACTAATATTATAAAGAAGGACCATTTCCACTCATAAACGGGGTCTTGTGACGCTGCGAAGACACCATGGCACCAATATTTCAAACTACTAAAAATATCATTTACATCTATACTAATATAAAAAGGAAAGAAATTTTTCACTCACAAAGGCCGATTTGTGACACCATTACACCAATCTTTTTTGCCATGTAGATAATACCCTTAAGTTGGTTTCATTTCTTCATTTCTCTTCTTCTTTTTTAAATGGGAAAAAATGCAAGCAACCCCCCTGTGATATTGCAAATGAGCAAATTACTCCCCTATGCAAAATTAAATAGCAATTTACCTTCTCGCATTTTTTAAATTGCTTCACTTTAAAAAAACACAAGGAGGTAAATTGCAATTTTTTCATAGGGGAGTAATTTGTTCATTTGCAATATCATAGGGGGATAAATTGCATTAAACCCTTTTAAATATGATGTGTTAATTTACATATTATATTCTTATTTATGATATATTTTAAAGCATAAAAGATTATCTATTATATGCAAGGCGTGCCACAACGTCAACTATTAATATAAAAAATATTAGAATAGGTGACTGGAAAGCCAATTAAATTGGCCTTGATGTAATCTATTTATGATAATTTCAATGCAATTGTAATATTATATATGAATAACGTGAGTATTCATGTTTGGCAATTCTTTTTGTTGTGCTTACTGTTTATGTTTATTCTATTAACATCACAACAAAGCCCACAGACCAAACGTACAACCCATGTAGTTGGGTTGCGCATTGGATGGCAGCTATGAAACCAACTTTTAAGGGTTGGGTCTGAAACGTTCCAAGTCGAGGGCCTCGAGACAAGGCATCGAGGGTCCTATAAAGACTTGCACTAAAGATTGCATGCATTGGATGAATGTCGTGTTTCACGATGACAGACATCAGACGTCTGTGTAATATTACTAGGTTACTTGACAAAGGTGTCAGCTGATTGAACTAACTCGCGGAAATCGTCATACGGAAGCCTTAGAGGCTTGGTCGATATGACTGGAATACCCAGCTCCGATAGTACGAGATTAGTCCTCGAACTTGAGGAATCATGGCAGTCACTTGCATATGATGGTTGCATCTAGGATGGCAAACGAGGTATGTATCTAGGATACGTTCATTATAAGCCTTATCTAGTGTAGTCGGAATATGTATTAAGGACAGTCGATTCCAAGATAGGATCCGTTACCTGTCAGTATATAACAGTCGAGTCTCCTATGCGCGCTGAGATGATTTAAGATATTTGAGTCTGTGGCTTCAACAATTAATTAAATTGAATTTAATGAATCAATTATGTTGGACACAAGCCCAAGTCTAGCTGAGGGTGAACCTAAAGAGTCGCACACAAATTACTATGGAATTGGTAGAATTAATTTGTAATTAATTCTAAAAGAAACAAATTAATTTAATTGGATTAAATTAATACAAGAGAGAAAATAAATGATTGGATCATTTATTGAAAAATCCATTTGATGGATGGTCCAATAATTAGTTAATTGGATTAGTTAATTTATTTGCTTATAATATTTAAATTAATTGGATTAATTTATCGGGTTTGGCTTAATTAATTGATTGGATCAATTAATTAGAGTTTGGATTTAGGTTCATTTAATTGAATTAAATACACTAGTGAACTTCAATTGGATTGGTATTAATTGGATTAAAAAATGTCCAATATACTTTTGTTTGGACTTGATTTAATTTGATTAAATCAAGGTCCAAAACTAGTGGTCCAAGTCCATGAAATAATGCAAGTTATGGCAAGTTCAGGAAGAGTTGAAACTCCTCCATAAAGGTGCAAAGGTGGCCGGCCATGATGCTAAATATGGAGGTGGTATTTGTACCATCATGGTTGGAAGTTATGCATGAAATGTGTTAGTGTGTGTAGGTTATCTTGGAAATAGACTTGTAGTTTTTGAATTCTGAATTCATGTATAACCACTACACACACAAAACTTAACTTCTAGCTTGTTGAAATTTTATGTTGCTACTCGGCCATAAAACTCTCTAAACTTTCCCAAAATACTCTCCATTTGTGTTCATATCTTTTGGAAAGATTTGAACTAAAAACATTTCAAAAGCACTAATTAATAGTGATTATTAAGAGTTTTTTTGTTTCTTCTTTTCTCTACTTCTATCTAGCAATATATTAGACGATACACATTTTCATTGTGTGGTGTGGACGAATTAGAGGAATTTTCCATTAATTCCAAGTGAACGAAGAGGAAAAAGAATGGAACAAAGCGTGTAGTGGTTCTACGTTAGCAAACAAAAGGTAAAGCTCTATTTACATTGATGTAACTTCTTAGGAATAATTTCACTTTTGGTACCTCAGGTATGACCTTATTTCACCTTTGGTACCTCCTGTTTCCATGTCATCAATGTTGATACCCAAAGTTTTCTTTTTTCATCGAGCTGAGTACCTGTCGTTAGTTGACCATCAGAGTTAACGGTCAAAGTCATTTTGGCAGGAAAACTGGCAGTTTTTTTGCCTATTTAAGCACATGTTTGGCTACCATTTACTACACCACAAAAACTAGAGTTGAAAAAGTAGAATTAAGAATATTTTGGGAAAAAAACCAGAGGTATGAGGAGAAATTAATTTCAATCTTACTCAAATACGAGTGTGGGTTCATCTAATGAGAATATTTATGTGGAAAAAATGTATTGTGAGTGTGGAATTAAGCTACCATTGAAGACTTCTTGGACCAAAATAAATTTGGGAAGAAGGTTTTGCGCATGTCCTAATTACGGGGTAAATTTATATTTTATTCTTACTTATTTTGTATTTTTGATTATGTACCATTAATTCTTGTTTTTACGGGAAAAAATATTCTTATTTATTTTTTTTATTTTTATTTGCTTCGATCTTGGGCACATTTTCGGATCAAACCATCTAAAAACTCCACAATATTCTATTTTCTGTGATCGAAAAAAATAAAAACAAGAATTAATGGTATATAATCAAAAACACAAAATAAATAAGAATAAAATATAAATTTACCCCGTAATTAGGACATGCCCAAAACTTTTTCCTGAATTTATTTTGGTCCAAGAAGTTTTCAATGGTAGCTCAATTCCACACTCACAATATATTTTTTTCATATAAATGTTCTCATTAGACGAACCCACACTCGTATTTGAGTAAAATTGAAACTGATTTCTCCTCATACCTCTTGTTTTTTTCCCAAAATATTCTCAATTTTACTTTTTCAACTCTAATTTTTGTGGTGTAGTAAAATGGTAGCCAAACATGTGCTTAAATAGGCAAAAACCTGCCAAAATGACTTTGACCGTTAACTCTGACGGTCAACTAACGGCAGGTACTCAGCTCGATGAAAAGAGGAAACTTTGGGTATTAACATTGATGACATGGAAACAGGGGGTACCAAAGGTGAAATAAGGCCATACTTGGGGTACCAAAAGTGAAATTATCCCTAACTTTTTGTTTTATCCATAGCCACATGTCCAGCATGTTCTTCTCTTCTTTTATACTCTTGAGTTACACCAAATGCCCGGGAACTTCAAAGGGAACACCCCTTTGAAACCGTTTAAATATTTCTATTTTACGCTTCCACCGCGTTCCCTGGCTGTTCCTGATTCTCTTAGTGGTATCAGAGCCCAGTTCGGTGTTGTGGCTATAGGGTTAACATGTTTTTATGTGTTAAGCATGAAGAACGTGTTTTATTTTATTTTGGGAAGCATGTGTTATGGCTTTGAAGTATGATTATATGTTTAGAAAATATGTGTTAATTTTACTTTTAAAATTATGGATATCTATGCATTTTTTAGAATTGGATTTTCTTTAACTGCATGATTTTATTTCAGTTTTATTGCAAAAAAATTTGAAGGAAAAATTCTAAGAAACGTCACAGTTGTCTGCTTGTAGCCCTGTCGACCGGTCACTAGCCAGTAAGGCGTGCGGGCCAGACGCATGGGCTATGGCCTGCGCCCTTGCTGGCATGCTTGTCGGCAGGTGGCCTGTGCCCCAGAACGCGCGGGTGTGCGCGCAGCGCTGTGTGTGAACGGGCCGCGCGGGCGTGCGCACAGCGGTGTGCGTGAGCAGGTCGTGCGTGCGTGCGGCAGGCCGTCTGTCGGTCAGAAACAGCTGGGCCCTTTTGCACTGTTTTTCGCAAAAAAATTAATTTTTCTAATTTCTGCTAATCTTTTGAAAGTATTAATTTTGATATATTTTAATTTTAGTTAAATTGAATTTTTTTAAAAATTATTTCATGCCTTAGATTAATTTGGAAATAATTTTCAAACCAAAAAAAAATATTTTGTACAGCGGATGTATGATTGATATCCATCTTTTTAATTGCGTTGTTAATATGGTATTTTCTGCATATTAATTATGTATATGGTTTTTTATATTGGATATCTCTTAATAAATACATGGACTGTTTTTATTTGCTTAGCATGTTTATATTTGATATAAATGTGTTTGTTGTTGTTTATTGGATAAACAATAAGGATGATCACTAAGCCCATTAGCCTATGTATGGTTTATTTTCTTGTTGGGTGAGGCCTACATGCCTCTTTGTCTTAATCTTTTTATTGTTTTTAGCCTTGGAATAATAAGGTTTTCTTTCTCTCTTTTAATGTACTCCCGCACTTTTGATTGGAGTTTTATTTTCAGTTGTAATGGGTGTAGTTAGCATTGCCCCCCCCCCCCGGTGTTTTGTTGAAGTAGCCAAAAAAAGCCCCTTGTGTTTTGTTGAAGTAGCTAAAAAGCCCCCTGTGTTTTGGAAATAGCTAATCCCCCCCCCCCCCCACCCCCCGTTAAAACCCAGCAAAAAGCACCCCTTCCGCCAGTAATTAATGAAAGGTGCATTACACATGTGATTTCTGCGCTTGAGGGTGGTTTTTTAGCTGATTTTGACTTACTTTTTTTATGTTTTGGACTAAAATGCCATCATGGTGCATATATATTTGACTTGGGCATCTTTAGTTCGTTTTGAGAGATTTTTTTTATATTTTCATCTATCTAAAAGATTAAATAATATTGTATAAATATATTTACTTAAAAATACGAAAAAAAAGTATATAACATTTTTGAAGTTTTATAATTTAAATTGAAATATTAAATTAAATTCATAGTATGAAGATTAATATAGTAAAATCATTTTTCAAATCTAAATATCTTAACCAATATAAATATTAATTAATTATAGAAATTATATATTATTAATTAATTTAAATTAATATTTAGTTAAAATATTTAAATAAATTATCTTTATTTATTATAAATAATATTAAAATTTAAATCATTATTATAAATACCAAAACTGAATTTAATATTTTTTAATTATTATAAATTTAAAAATATTTATATGAATTATTTAAATTTAATTCATTTAAATTTTTAGGTATTTTAAATTAAAAATTAGAAAAAAAAACATGCGAGTAGTCGCCCAAATTATGGGCAATGGCGTCGCCCTCTTCTGTGTTGATCTGGGCAACCGTTGTTGATCTGGGCGATGGCGGTCGCCCAGATTAGCCGTGGCCCAAATTTGTGTTGGGCGAAATTGCGGCCACCCAGATAGGGGGGAAACAACGACTTGGAGGGCTGCGGGTAGGGGTAGGGGTGGGGGTGATTTTTATTTAATTTATTTTTTAATATAATAATTTTATTTTCATAATATATATTTAAAATTAATTAAATCTAAACCCTTAATTCTTTTTATAAATTTAAGATCCAATAGTTAAGATTAATTGATTAGTCTGGTGGCTCTCATATAATTAATAAAGATCTGACCGTCATTAAAATAAGAAATAATATATAATAAATAAGGTCATAACGATCATTTTGCAAAAAAAAAAAAAAAAAATTGATGTTAGTGACTTTTAACAGAGAGGGGTAATTGAGCTACATTAAGAAACAGAGGGGGGAGTTTTAGTCTATTTTTAAAACATAAGGGGATATTTAGCCGAGTTATCAAAACATAGGAGGATTTTATGCATTTTAGCCTAAAGATAAAGATTCCAACTCTTACCTCATATTCCTAATACACAACTACCTCATATTCTTATTTTTTACAAATTCGGAACAATTGTTTCTTGTTGGGTGTTATGGCTACTGAGTTTACTATTGTTATTTCGATTGATGTGGTTGTTCAACCTCCTGGGGCACAATCAATTACTGCCCAAGTGAAGAGGCCGAAAAAATTATCTAGCAACAACTTTAGGAGATCGCATCAAAAGATGTTATGCTACCTCACTACATTGAACCTAACTAGGTTCTTAAGTGAGGAAGTCTTTTTTGCTTCGAAGGGCTGACTAATCCCCAAAAGAGGGTCGCATTTGATACATAGAGACATGGGGATTCCCTATGCAAAAATTACATCTTCAACTGCTTGAGTGATACGTCGGAAACTTAGTTAATTAATTTGTTAGAATTAGAAAGTTTCACATCGGCTAGAAAATAGATTGTAGAGTATAATTCAACTATATTCAAATTTTAAGGGACTAATTGGATCTTTCTAAAATTTCTAGGTTTAAATTATATAAATTTAAGAATTAAGGCACTAAGTTGTAGATTATAAATTAAAAAAAAAAAGAATAAAAGAAGTAAAAAATGGAAAGCAGCCAAAGTGAGGCCAAAATTCGGCAGCAATGTGTCAATTTTTTTTGGTTGAGAAATGAAAAGCTCAGCTCCTCCTTTGTCTATACATATGAATTGATGTTTTCGAACCCTGCAAAAAAAGAAAAGCTTACCGACAAACGAAAGAAATTTACACACAGGTAAGCTTCAGTTCCTAAAGATTTTTCATTAACTATTTTCAAATAATTTAATTATTTATTAGTTAATGTTTACTAAGTAAATTAATTTATTTCTAGATTCCTTTCTAGTTTCTCATTGGGATAACTTGATCTGCTTAATCGTTTAATCGGTTGGCCTTGGCCCTGTCCGGAGAATTTAGGGCGGGGTCGCACGGGGACGGACCTGATACATGGCGTTTTATTTGGAAAGCTCGCGTGCCTCCTAAAGTCCAGCCCTTTGCCTGGAAAGCATGTTCGGAGGCTGTCTCGTCTGCTGTCAATTTGAGGCATCGAGGTGTGGCAGTTGGGGAGGGGTGCAGCCGGTGCTCGTCGACTGCGGAATCTACCTTGCACACTTTGTTACATTGCACTTTTTCCCGACAGGTGTAGGCATTGATCAGGCTCCCCTGGCTGAAGGTGAGCGTGCCTTCGGAAACTGCTGAGCTATGGCTTAAGGGCGTTCAACCGGGGCTGGATGGCGCTGAGTTTGCTCTCTTCTTGATTACCTGTTGGCAGCTCTGGCAAAGTCGGAACAACTGGCTCTTTGAAGGCCGTCTGGAGACTCCGTTGGAAATTGCAAACGTCGCCCGCCACTGCTCTCTCTGGCTTTCGCATCACTCCATCGCGGGACACTGGTTTAGGGGTAGTTTTTGCTTTCTATTGGTTGAGCTTTAGTTTCCTATCTTTCCTTTTTCGTTTGTTACGTTTGTGTTTTCCCTTGAAAAAAATAAATAAATAATCGGCTGGTTGACCACCTTTTATCAAGTATACTATATAGTTAGTTAATTATAGTTAGTTAATTTAATATGTAAATTGATTATTTCTACTAACTCTTTTAATGTTTAATCGGGTAATTTAATGAATTTTATTATTTAAAATTAGTGATTGACTAATTACTCCACTTGAATTGAGGGTATTGTAATCAATTAATTGAATCACTTAATTTATTAGATTAACTATTCTTATAATTAATTTATTTAAATTTATCTTGATTAAATCAATTAAGTACTTAGATACATATTTGTCCCAAATGATTTCTAAGATAACATTACATTGATACTATATTTTAAGGGTTAATTGTTAATCCATTTAAAGATGATAAAATCATTAGCTTATCATTCAATAATTATTGATTGATTCACTACTCAATTTCAGTTAAACATGTGATACTCAACTGGGTACTTAACTTACTTATCATTTTATTGACTAATCTTATTTTCATGTAATAATTATAAATGATAAAAAGTATTTACCACTTAGATTAATTTATTTCTTCTCCTATTCTGTTAACTAAAAGAAAAAAATTAATCTTATATCTATTATATTCAGGAAAACTTCAAATTGATGATAATTTACAAATATATATATATATATATATATATTTGTTTAATTTCTTTCAAGTCAGTAGAAGATTAATAATTACTTAGTTGAAATGATACTAATGCGACTGATTTGTTCAATTAAAATGGTACAATTATGTAGAAGGAGATGATATCTAACTAAAGTGATGCGTATGATTGGTTTAATTATATAGGTCGATTATTACCAAGCAACCTCATGAGCTTATAAGAGTATTAGCCAAGGTTATACTGTATTAGCACTTTAACTTATTCGAGCATGATAGTTATGTAAATGAGGGCATTGTTGTCATGTGATTACACAAGGCATGGGAAGAGACTTTTGTAGCATGGATTGTGCGGATATATTCATTAGAAAGGAGTTATGCAATGGAGAAAAAGACAACCTCACACAAGGTCTATAGTACATCGAGCATGTCTACAATATAAGTACGAAAATGGTCTTTCCTTATGACGAACTTCAATAAAATATTTTTTGAAATTGTTCATTGACCCGTACTGATATGATATTTGGTCATCTATTTAGGTTGAATGACCATCCGGAACTCCACGGAGTCATGTGCTACAACGTGATTATTATTTTGGTCATGTGGTATTCTGGTATTCGTTATGAACGTACGTTAAGAACCACCTCTAGAGTCCATATGATTATTTAAGATGTGACATTTATCTTGATATTGTTCAGTTCGTTATAATAATTAGTATATGCATGTGATCTTTAAATGGTCTATTTTCTATTTGATTATTATTTGACTGGCTTTATGGATTTGATCACGTGGGTCTTCCTAAGTTGTCAATGGGTCAGGGGTCGGACAGTTCGTGGGGCATGCTGGGGTAGCATTCAGCTGCCAGTTGAGGCCTCGTCATTCAATTTTCACTTGAGCGTCCCTTCCCAGGCAAATTGGAGGTCGTCTAATGTGTGTTGGCGCCGCCATGTACCTACGCATGGCCAGTTCAATGCGATCGCAGAGTCGCTCCCTAGGTAGAGGAGATGATCTTTTGGGAGACACAAGGTGGTAATCATGTGATTTGGTCTTTGCCTGATACGGTCTTCACAAGCTTGATCAGTATTGGTACTAGTCAATACGATGTGTTTTAAATATTTTCATCGAGTTTTCTATTATGATTATTTTCTTCCATGTGCACCAACTCATGGCTTCACTAAGCTTTTGTTTACGTAGGTCCAGCTGACTTAGGAAAGAGATCAAGGTGATGAGGAAGGAGGCTGAATGGTTGGGACTTGTAGTTGTTCTAGTTTTCAGGTTACATTTTTTGTGTATATTGATTGCCAGAAAGTGTATAAGCTACTAGCAAGTGGATTTAGCTATCAAGTAAGTATAATAAATATCGTTTTCACGAGAATTTAACAAAATACTTATCAAAACTATGACTAATCTATAATTATTTGAATGACCGAAAATTGAGGGTAAATTACTTAGAGAGAAATGACTAAAAATAGCATACAAACAAGTTGGAGAGAATTCAAGTATGGATAAGATGCTAACGCTAAAGGTTCACCTAATTGATCCAATAATTGTCACATTAATAGATTAATCTAATGGCAAATATTTTCATAATCTGAGATTTTTTACGAACTAATCTGATATACTTTATCAAGTTATACCAAACCTATTATTATCAAGAAATTAGTGGATTCATCTCTTCTAAGACTCCAAATAATATTGCATTAAATTATGTGAGAAACTTATGCAACCAGATTAATCATGCCTATCTATGTTTACATAAAACTGAATTCACACCACGAATACCTTTTCCACTATGCAGAATCCATTTCTAGTTCATCAACATAACTAAATTAGCCTAAGAGATGATCAAGCTCTCAAATCATAATAATAAGCACAACAATTCATGGATATATGAAAATAAAAGTATAGGTTGATCCAGAAATATTCAACATATTGTCTCAATTAGGCTTTCCCGACAACCTTAGCAAAAATGAAAATTACTTCATACTAAGTAAGTCCATTGAAGAAGAATAAACTAGAAACACTCATAGTGTAGATGAAGGGGCTAAATGGTTGTCAGTCTCATTGCCTGAACGTCTTATCCACTTGTCTTCTCGTTCTTCTCTTCTCTCCTCCAGCGTTTTCTCTTTTTCTCAATGTGTATTCAGTATACTCATATCCTAATTATGGTAAGAACGAAAATGAATCCTAATAGCACTCAAATTCTCTTTTTTCTTTTCTTAGTCCTTTTCCTACCATCATTTCAATTAATTACAAAGGAAGTTTTTTGTCCCACATACAATTTTTCCCTAGTAATTAAATTGGGAGTTTGTCAAGTTTCGTCCTAGCGCATGCCTGATAACTCGTGGGTACGGGTTAAGTTAAGAGTGCTTCTTCCAAGCGGAATTCTGATAAACTATGGGCACGGGTTATGTTGGGAGCGTTGTTGCTGAGTAAAATTCTGATAACCCATGGGCATGGATTATTCCGACTGCGCTCTTGTGTTTTTCTTTGCATGTCCTTCCACTTCCTTTGCTTTCAAACACGGGTTCTTTTCTTTACAACTCATCATTTCCATAAAAACACCTACAATTCAACAAAAACACCAAGCACAAGCATCATATTATCAAAAATTGGGCAATTCAACGCAAAATAAACCACACAAAATTCTCCTAATAACCCCCCCCCCCCCCCCCCCCAAATTTAAGTCATGCTTGTCTACAAGCATATAGTAGTTCAAATGCATCACCCTCTTTCAACATCAACTCCTTCCATTGTAATACATCCCATTGCAACTCAAACCAATATTTCATAATGAACTTACTATCTAGATGCAAGTTAAGATCGACCTTATAGTACACATTCAGACATGCCACACGACAGAACAATTATCTCAACAATATTTTTCAAATCAAAATACAAAGTGAGTTAACACCCTCTTTTTGGATTCACTCAATATGCTCAAAGTATTTATGGGTGAACAAAAACTCTTAAGTCATGACATGACAAGATTTTACCATAGGCTTGCTCTTATATCACATCGCCATTGCTCAGTAGTGAGTTAGGTGCAAGAATTAAAAGAATATTTTTTAGGTTGTAATAGTGGTTCAGGTAAAGGTTGGAGGGAATAAAAACAAAAAAGGGTTCTTTAAGTTAAAGGAATTGTAGGACATCACTTGCGTAACCTTTCATGCAATGAATTTTTTCTTCTTGATTCAAGTGTTGTGTAACAGCACACCCCCTCCTTTTTTTTCTCATTATTTTGTTCTTCTTCTACTTCTTCCTTTTTATTTCTTTCACACTTTTTGAGCATATCTTTTCTTTTTCATCAATTCTCATTCCATCTTTCCCTTCTTTTTTTTTTTCTTCACCTTCTCCTTCTTCTTTTTTCTTATTCTCCTCCACATTTTGTAGGATCTTTCTTCATCTCCTTTTTCTCATCAATTTTATCATTCAATCTTTCCCCTATTTTTTCTTTCCTTTCTTTTTTTTCGAGGAATATGGGATGGTGCACTTGAACCATTTGCTAAGACAAAATATTGCAAAAATGACTCTTCTAATCCTTTCATATGGGGTTCAAAAGTCCAATAAAAAGAAATTATTATTTAAGGTTTGTATCTTGGATTCATTGGCAATGAATCAGGCTAGGTTCAACTTGACTACTAGGGTGGACATTTGTGTAGGATTAGAAAAAAAAAAAGGGTGAATCCTAATGCCCTTATCCTTTCATCACACCAACTCAAAAGTCCAGTCTCAACATGTATCAACAAGAGCAACTTTTGGAAAATCAAACAAAGCATGAAAATCACACCACCAAAAACTCACGGAGCATAATATGATGGATGCTCATAAGCTCACAAAAAAAATGGCAAATACGTGTTGCTCGCACACATCTTTCATTCAAACCAATCATCAAGACAAATCAAAGTATGTGTGACAAGTATGAATCTTTCCCATTCATGTCAATTTTTCTTGCAATCCTAATAGTGCATTCATCAATCATGTTGATGAAAGTCAAATTAGGGTGGAAAGCATAAAAAAAAGAAAAATCAGACGAACAACATAAATAGATACATGTGAAATCAGAAAATTATGTTCCATCACCACTAACAGAAAGACCATAAAGAACTACATTCATACTCATGAAACCTCCTCTACACTTAAATTCGACATTGTCGTCAATAAAAAAAATTCAAGAGTAACAAGCATATAAAAATTTAGAAAACTTCCCTGAGTTTGTAGAGGTTCCAGTCTAATCGATTTGTATGGTGCTTGAAGCAGAATTGAGGTTCTGGGGTAGGGCAGTTGCAGCAAAGGGTCATGTAACCTGGCCTTTTGAAATCTTTGGCGGGAACAAGGTGATTCTTCAGAATCCATAGTGTAGGGCGCGTATCTATGTGAGAGTAGAAAAAGAAACTGGTTAGATAAAAGGCTAGAGAGGAGAGGACTGGCTAAACCCAAATAAGAAAATAAGTCAAG
Source organism: Sesamum alatum (assembly GCA_034509735.1). NCBI lineage: Eukaryota > Viridiplantae > Streptophyta > Magnoliopsida > Lamiales > Pedaliaceae > Sesamum > Sesamum alatum. Next base: position 15,949,527 of record JACGWO010000011.1, read on the forward strand.
AAAGAAAAAAAAAGAACATAAAAGTAAAAGTAAGAAACGAGGGTAGAGATGGTAGTGGGTCCCGTCAACGACGGTGAAAGATAGAAGAGGACCAAGGCTCGATCCTGGGGGGCAAAAGATAGTGCGGGAGAGGCTGAGTAGATTTGGGCTTTGGATGGGCGGATCTGAGAGAAGCTATGACAACGTGAAATGGAAGCAAGGTCAAAGACAATGCATAGCCAAAGGTGCAAGCATATCGGAGTGAAGGTGCAATCAGTGGTGGAACTTGGTGGCATAATCAGCACGATGGATGCAGATCAAGGGGCAACGACTTGCAAATAGAGGACCCAACGAATCTGGGTGGCAATGCTGAGATTTGAGGTGGGCAACTTATCTAGGCGAGCATGGCGGAACTGTGGTGAACAGTAGCGGTACGCCTTCAAGATGACGACTTACGCGATAGCGATGACCGGTGGTTGTGATTTGGGCCAGCACGCCTACCTTCGAACGGTGTCGAGATCTGTGGCGGAGCTTCAGAGGTGTGGTATATCGGGGAAGTGAAGGTGGCACCGAGTTGCAAGCTGAGCTCGCGAATGAGGAAAGTGAGACACATGTTAGTGTAGGTGATCAGAAAGCCAATAGTTTGTTGTTTCGTAATCTACTATTAATGATTATTTGATGTAATGTTAAATATCATGAATATAGTTTATTCTTTGGCCATGTTTGTCATGTTATATTATATGTTATTACTGCATTTCATAGATAAAGCCCACATACCAGTTAAACCAGTGAAGTTGGGTTGCGCATTTGATGGCAACTATGAAACCAACTTCCAATGGTTGATCTGAAACATTCCAAGTCGAGAACCCTCAAGGATAGGCATAGAGACTTACAGTAACTGATGAGTTCATCTGATGAGTGTTTCATTTCATCGACGACAACTGTGTGATGTCTATGAACTTTAGTGAGTGCTTGACAAGGAGTTATCAATTTACTGAATTGACTCCCAAGAGTTGTCATATGGAAGCTCGTATGGCATGATCAGTATGACTAAAAATCCTTAGCTGAGATAGCATGAAAATTAGTTGTCCGACCTAAGGAGCCTCAATAGCCTCGTGTATGGGGTGCCTATATCTTGGTCTTGGTTGATGTAACCGCGGTATTGTGTGCTTTTGAAAAGTCATACGCCAGTGCAATTAGAACATACATGGAGGTTGGCTCGTTCTAGAAGGAACCGATCGTCCATCATGAGATGATGGCAATCTCCTATGTCCTATTGACAGTGTTAATCTCTAAAAGCTTGTGGCCACAGCTATTGGTCAAATCGAAAATAGTTTCCCATGTTGATTAATGAGAAACACAGATGAGAGTGAATACATAGTTATCAAAGTCAAGTATATGAACCGATTTAGAATTCAGTGCCATAGACATTGATTGGGAGATAGCTTGATGGAAAGACCATATCTTTATTGTACGCGTAGTTAAAGGTTTACACCAATTTTACCTATTCTCTAGTGCCATGGACCATTGCTAAACGATCACCTATGATAACGGGTACTTTTAGAATAATGAGTTAATCAAGAGTGATTAACTGAATATGATTTAATTAATTTAGAGCAAGTTAGCTACCGGATTAAATTGTATATATGATACAAGCCCAAGTCTAGCTAAAGGTGGACCTACAAGGGTCACACACAAAACACTAATGAATTTTTTTGGAAAATTAATTGGAAATTAATTTTGGATAGGAATTGATTATTAAATTTCGAATGAGAGAGAGAGAGAGAGAGAGAGAGAGAGAGAGATTATTAATTTAAAAGAGTTTAAATTGATCATTTGAATAATTGGATTATTCAATTGAGGTCTTATGCGATAGGATACCCTAAGTGTTAATTAATTGGATTAATTAAATACTTTTTGATTTTAAGATTAATAATTTTAGGTTCAAGATATAAATAAAGAATTGATGTGAACTTGAAATTAATTGATAGGATCAATTAATTACTGATTTAAAGTTAAAGTGTGTTTAATTCAAATTATGGTGAAGCCTCAAGGGACCACATAGACCTACCATGCATTAAAGGCACTTAATTAGGGTTTGTATCCTCATGAGTAGATTCACCTACCATTGACTTGAAACAACCACCACCTCTACATATAGAGGGTGTTGGAGCCTTGATATATACATATGTCTTGCTTCATTTCTCTCTTATCTCTTTCTTCTTCTCCAAAAAGTTGTATCTCTCTTTCATCCTTCTTAAAAGCTTGAAATAATTCAAGACTTCCTTAAGAAACCCAAAACACTTTATACTTCATAGATGTGTTGTTCTAGTCTCATTCTCTTGAGTTTCTAACAAGTATCAAAGAAACACAAGTTGGTGTATTGTGTGGACTTGCTAGAGAGAGCATAGTTTTGCTTTTGTGTGACAAAGAAAGAAATCATTGTTGGAGGACAACTTTTGAAGCTAGGCCACTCCATTACTCTCAAAGAGGTATTTACGCTTTAACTTGCATCAACTAGGTGGTGTACAAGTGTACTAATAGCCTAGTTGACGTGGGATATGATCCCGCTTATATTTTATTTATCGCCTTCCTTGCTTATTTAACGTCTGGGCTTGTACTGATTCCTTTTAGTGGTATCAGAGCTGAGTTCGTGCACTTGGTTAATTGATTTATGTTCATTTATATGCTTTAGTTTACTTTAATAACATGTATGTTATTATTGTTCCATGTTTATTTTATATGTTAAAATCATGGTTGTTGAGATTTAAACTTTGGGCGCATGATTTAAATGCTAAATCTTATTTTATTTTCAGTATTTTGATAAAAATAGACAAAAATGACGAAAAACGATCTGACCGTTAATGTAGGCCGGACGACCGCGCACACTGGGAGTATGCGGGTGCTGCGAGCGCACAAGGCCGCCGTGTAGGACTATCTCGTGCTAGGTTAATACCCTGTGTGCGGGTTGTGCACATTATGTGCACCCATCAAGAATCCATTTTCCGTTATACTTGAGAATAATTATCTTACCATAACAAACTATGTCGGGTGGCTCCAAAATTTCAAAATTATTTTGGATTTCGAAATTACACCGATGAGCTTGACAAATATCCCCCCTACTTCCCTGCCTGAAGGGTCTACTATTGTCGAATGCGAAGAGGTCGAACGTTGGCATAGTGATGACTCTAAGGCACGTTGCCTCATATATACGACCATGAGAAACGAGATACATAAATAGCACGCTCACTTAGACCATGCCTCTTAGATCCACCTCCGCCTACAAGACATGTATGCAGTACAGGATCAACAAACTAGGTATGCGACGTCTAAGCATTTCTTTAGGGCGAAGATGACCGAGGAATCATCCGTCTATGACAATTGTGTCAAGTTGCTCTCATTTATTGAGAACTAAGTGACTTGAACGGGACTGTAGACAATGACACATACATTGATGTGTTCCTTCAATCACTCATCCCTTTCTTTGATCAGTTTGTAGTTAATTATAACATGAATGGGCCTGAGAAGTCCATCCCTGAACTGATCAATATACTGGTTTAGTATGAGGCGATGGTTAAGAAACTAACGCCTGTAGTGCTTGGGGCACCATCGAATTCTAAGTCTAATGGAAAGAAAGCCTGACGTTGGATGAAGAAGAAAGGCAAGGGTCCAAGTTGAAGTAAAGGGCCCCAAGATAAGGGCAAAGGGAAAATGATGACAAACGGCCAAAAGGAGATGAATGTCACTTCTGCCATGTCAAAGGACACTAGAAGGGGAACTTCAGGATTATCTTGTCTCTATCCAAGGTATGTTTTGTTGAAGTAAACATGGTTACTAACACTGCTTTTTGGGTAATGGATGTCAGTTATGGGATAGTGTTGAACAAATGCTATTTTCTACCTAGCATTGATCGTGAATCTTGTATTGATCACCATACTTGATGAGGAGCGCTAAAATTTTTTGATAATGAAAAGTATTTTTTTTTATGAAGAATGGTTCTTCATTTATACTTGGAAAATTACATAATGGCTTTTGTGTTGTTCCACAATAGGATTATGAATGTTCAACCAAAAAGAAAAGTGGATAACCAAGCAAATGCACAAACTTGGCATGCTAGACTAGGTTCATATATATCCCAAGATAGGATTAAGATCTTAGTGAAGCCTAAAAATCTAGAAATAGAGGATTTAGAGTGCCTCCCGACTTGCCAATCCTAGCTAAAAGGGAAAATGACTACAAAGCCCTTTGTTGGACAAAGTAGTCTTGCCAAGGATATGTTGGATTTGATTCATACAAATGTCTATGGGCCATTTTTGACTCAGGCCAGAAGAGAGTTCAACTACTCCAAAGCTTTAACGATGGCTAGTAGCGGTATGGTTATGTTTACTTAATGAAGTACAAGTCCGAAGCCTTCAAAATTTTCAAGGAGTTTAGATTTGAAGTAGAGAACCAAGCTGGTTGCAAAATCGAAATCCTTCAACCCGATCAAGGGGATGAGTATTTAAGTGGCGATTTATTAGGTACTTAAAACGAGAATGGGATTCTCTCCCAATGGACTCGTCATGGAACGCCACAACTTAATGGTGTTTCTGAAATGAGGAATCAAACCCTATTAGACATGGTCCATTCTATGATGAGTTTTACCAAATTGCCTCTATCCTTTTTGGGCCTACGCACTTGAGACAGACTCCAAGTTATTGAATATAGAACTATCTAAGACTGTGACCTAGACTCTATATGAGATATGGCATGACAAGCTTTCACCCTATAAGTACCTTAGGATATGAGAAGTCCCGCGTAAGTCAAGAGACTAGTGGGAGATAAGTTTGATTCAAGATCTAGGTTATGCCAGTTTTTTGCGTATTTGAAGGAAATTGTAGGATACTTCTTTTATGATCCCTTGGAACAAAAGATGTTTGTTTCAAGAAATGCAGTGTTCTCAAAAAAAGGTTTTCCATTAAATACTCAACGGGAGGAGTTGTTACTTGAAGAGTCAAGCGTAGCAACCCCATAAGCATAAGTGACTTCATCATCAACTCTTAAAGGTCCTACTAATGAGACACAAATGCTCCGAAGGTCATCTAGAGTATCTCTTCCACCTGAGAGATACGGTTTGCTAAAATAGACCAATCAGTTGGATAATGATCCTAGGATATTGAGATCTCCGACATTGATTCAGGAAATTGGCTTGAGACCATGAGATCCGAAATAGACTCCATGTATTCCAACAAGGTATGGACATTGGTAGATCCACCTAAAGATGTTAGGCTCGTGGAGTGCAAATGGATCTACAAACAGAAACTTAGGGTGGATGGGGGAGATAATGACCTTCAAGGCATGGCTAGTGGCAAAGGGTTATACTTAAAGACCCGGAGTGGATTTTGAGAAACTTCGTCGCCAGTAGTCATGGCTAAATTCATTAGAATCTTGCTTGCCATAGTAGCATATCATGACTACGAAATATGAAAAATGGATGTAAAATGGGGTCCTCGACAAGTTTATTGAGAAAGATATCTATATAGATCACCTAGAAGGTTTCAAATTAAAGGAGTGTGAGCAAAAGGTCTGCAAACTCCAGCCCATCTACGAACTCAAACAAACGTCCCAAAGTTAGAACATACGTTTTGATGAAGTCATAAAGAGTTATGATAACAAAAAAACGAGTACGATCCATGTGTGTATAAAAGGTAGTGGGAGCACAACTATGTTCCTAATACTTTACGTGGATGACATCTTACTCAATGGGAATGATGTGAAGATGTTAAGGGACACTAAAGTATGGTTATCTACCTAGCTCTATGAAGGGTATGGATGAGGCATCATACATCTTGGGCATCAAGATCTATAGAGATAGATCTAAGAGGATGTTAAGATTGACCGAATCCTTGTATATCGACAAAGTTTTGAAAATGTTCAAGATGGAGAGTTCGAGATGAGGTTTTTCTTCCCGTGAGTCATGAAATAAAACTCTCCAAGAATCAATCTCCTAAAACTGATGAGGAAATCAAAAGAATGCCAGTTGTAGTGTCCAATGTATGAAACTTGATGTATCACATGCTCTGATTGTCACGAGGCGCTATCAAGCATGTGCTGGTGATCAACAATGCACTGTCGTCAAGACTATCTTTAAGTACTTGAGAAGACTAAGGATTTGTTCTTGGTGTACGATAATGGAGAACTTGTACTAGAAGGATATATGATGCTAGCTTCCAGTCTGACGTAGATGATGTCAAATCTTAGTCTAGTCATGCATTTAAACTCAACGGAAGAAAAAATTGTCTTAGGTGTTGTTTCCTTCGACCACATGGATAATTAGGTTGGGGCCACCGCTACTATTTTTGACGTCGTCTCCTTCTGCCAGAATTCCTAGTTTTTTTCCCTTTTCTCAATTAGAACAGTGTCTTCTCTAGGTACCCTCGTTTCTCTAGCCTCAATTTCCCCCTTCTTCACGATCCACCAGTCACATTTCAAAGCCCTAATCCAACGTCTTGCATCAAAGCGTCCTTCTTGTGAAAACGTAACAGTGGGTTGAAATTCTTCCAAGGCATTGCGCTACCCATGTATTTTCAGCTTGAAAATTGTTCATGAACACAACTAGGTTCCTTTACATGGCCGAGTCGTGTCCTTCTCTGCCTGACTGTGTAAAAATTGGCTCTTACGCCAAGCGTTACACGATCTGGCCATGTAACACAACATAACCTTATTTTGGTACTCTGTTAGTTTTAACAACCAATTTGACAATTAGGTCAAATCTATAAAATATTATAAACATTAGGAATCAAAATCATGGTAAACATTAGGGACCAAAAATGAATAAGGGGCTAAATACAGGGTGTCGGGGACAAAAAATATAATTTGCCCCAAGTGCATACTCCCATTACTGCACCTCCACATAAATTGGGCAAAACCCATAAAGAAACGGGTCGGGTCCTAATTTAGTTAAGAAAACAGAAACCTTCCCCCAATTTCAAGTTCATCAGCCCCCCACTAGAATCTTCCAATAGCTGGCCTGCCTTCTTGTCTCTCACCCTTTTCCCTAATTAACTTGTAGTCTTTAGGGTTTCTCTAGGGTTTTACTTGGAACCCATTTCCCCTCCATTCCTCACTCCGGGTCGTACAGTTGCAGAGCCAAGATTCAATGGTCCGGTCCCACGGCATCCGTCTCGCCCGCCGCTCCCTTTCCTCTATTCTGCGCGACAATTCGCCATCCTCTGTACACCTTCTCTCTCTTCTGTGTGTATATATGTTTGGGTGTCTCGCTGTAACAGTTGTAGTTATGGGTTCTTATTGTTATTGTAATTGACGGCAGTTATGTGATTCGTTGTTGAAAGAGGGCTGCAGGAGCTTCAGCACTGCGTTGTGTAATCAATCTAGAGTTCCTTCGAATTCCAATTTTGGAAACGGTACCTGATATTTTTGCAGTGAGAATGTTTGTGAGCTTTTTATTTTGTTTTTTCTATTGGCTTGAATTATGTGGCTCTGATGCTCTCTATTAATGAAATACAGTGGGTAATGAGAAGTATTGCTTGAAGATAGGATCATTTGGTGAAAATTTTGGCGCAGCTCGGTCAATTCATGGCACTGGTAATTTTTACCTGGTGGAGTATTTTTCTTTCCGATCCTTTTTTCTATTAGGGGTTTTATAATTGTTATTTGAGAATTGGATAAACATGAACCGTATTACCATAAATTACTCATAATGGTAAAGAACATGATCAGATGGTATATAGAGAATATGTTTAGCACGTTAAGTGCTCTCTCATTTCAGTGAATGCGAGCAGATGGATAAATCAGAATTCAAATTTGATCATTGGAGAGTAACTATTGTTGTAGTTCTGTTACATTTGCACAGTTCTGTCGAGCCTGTCAAAAGTTACATGTTAGGTAATCAATGATGTTATCTTTTCTCTTACCCCCTGTTTTATGGTCTTCCCTGGTTAGCACATTTGTCGAGAGATTATTACGATGTACTGGGGATCAGTAAAAATGCAACTGCTTCCGAAATTAAAAAAGCTTATTATGGGGTATGTTCCTGGCTTGTCACTTTTGTCAGGTTGCTAATATATATTGGAGTGGCTCCGACGTCTTGTTCATTTCTTATATGATTTTCCTGATTCTTCAGCTAGCAAAGAAGTTACATCCAGATACAAATAAAGATGACCCAGAAGCTGAAAAGAAATTCCAAGAAGTTCAAAAGGCGTATGAGGTACATTGTGAAAGTTTTTTGGAGCAGAACGCCGAGGTCTTATTTATGCATGTTTTCTGATCTTGTTTTGTGGTTGCAATTTTTATAGGTCTTGAAAGATGAAGAAAAGCGGCAGCAATATGATCAGGTCTCGCATATATCTTTGCTAATTATATATGACTTGCTATAGTAATTTGCAGATGTGGTCCCAAGAATGCATCATAATTATTGAGTGCTCGTATGGTTTCTTGATGTATATGCATGTACATATGGTGGGGTATATAGGACAGTCTGTTCAGATTTAATAATAATGTACATAAAAATTACATAGTGTATGATGCATAGAATTGTATCCGACAAGTTTGTGCTGATTATTGCCGGACATCTTACCATGCACAGATACTCTTTATGCGTTCGAAGTGAAAGCTAAATGTAAATGAATCTTTTTTGACTTTGTATAGATATATAACACAATTATATTACCTGTTGTATCCCTTGTGTCAAAAATAATTTCAAGTCTTTAAGCTTAAAAGTTGGTGGGAAAGAATATGCAAACTGAATTATGCACTTCTCAAAGTGCATAAGGGGCATTTTCCGGGGAAAATTTACTGTATATGGGTTATACATAGATTGTTCATGTTTATTGTGGAGGAATACATGTATTTCATTCATTCTTTTCGGTTTTATATTAATTTTCCATTATCTGGCTCTAATTGTCGTATGGCGTTCGTATTTTAACAGATTGGCCATGAAGCTTTCGAACGCGCGGGTAATGGTGAAGGTCCAGGATTTGATCCATTTGGAGATGGCTTTAATCCTTTCCAGGACATATTTAGAAATTCTGATGTAAGTCTTTGAAGAAGTAATATCTTTTACCATTTCACTGCATATATGCTTTCACATTTTTCTCAATCAACTAGACTCCTTGTCTCGGCTGGTGCTGATCATAAGATAAGATTTTAATATTCATTAAGTGGTTTGAGTACATTTCTAATGATAAGTGTTGTTGAATGTATGCTAAAATGTATCAATTTGTGCATTAAATTAGGTAATTTCTATTGCAGCACCTATTTTTCGCGCTTGAAGGTTTTGAATGTATGCAATAATCTTGAAGTAGCTGCTTTAGAAATTTAGAATGGTGGTAATATGGAGATATGCAGGTGTATTTAGTTGTTCAACTCCTAAATTGATTTTCTAGATTTGAAACTAAAATGAAGAGCTTTTATTAACTGGGGATATATTTCCACCGTAGCCTCTCTCATCTTTTATTCTTTAACTGTGCAAATGCTGGGCTCATCTGACCCAGCAGCTACTCTATGCTATTTCACTAAGGAAAGTAGCAAATGGTGATGTGAATCTGCGTGTCCAATCCTTATACTAATTGCAGAGACAGTAGCTAATAAAGTTTTAGTCGTACAGCTGGTTGGCTTACTGCCTTAACATATTGATCTTTGCCAGTAGCATTACAATATTGTTATTTTTCTCTCAGTACTGTTTATAACTTCTGTATTAATTCGTGAGATCTAATGTATTCTGTTTTGGGTATTCTGGCATACTCTGTTGTGGAGATCAGATTTTTAACATCTTCAACAGGGACATGGGTGGCGAAGATGTCAAGGTTATGATTTGCATTTAATGATAAAATTGTGAAGTTAATGGTTTTCTTTAACTAATTTCTCACAAATTTTAGCGATTGACTGCAGGTTTCAGTTGAACTTTCCTTTATGGAAGCTGTCCAGGGATGCACCAAAACGTTGTCAATCCTGACTGAATTGGCTTGCAATACTTGTGGTATTGCAATATGAGTTTCCTCAAATTGATGAAGTCCCTTGCTTAATCACTATTAAACCATTATGTTTGAATCTTTTAAGTTGGTTACTTGATTTAGTTATACTTGGCTGGAATTCCCGGTTTATTTATTCAGATCTTTATCGGTGATGTTTTCTTGTATTTGGTTCTCAACCAATCTTGAATTGTTTTAGGTGGAACTGGCGTTCCTCCTGGGACCAGGCCTGAAACTTGTAAGCGCTGCAGAGGCTCTGGCATGGTGAGTACCTTCACATCACTACCATATCATTGTGTTGTCATATCGATGAAGTAATACTAATATCTTGGTTTTCGTCCCAGATTATATCACAAAATGGTCCTTTCACACTTCAATCTACTTGTCCAAATTGCGGAGGAGGCGGGAAAATTGTATCGGTATGAAATTTAAATATTCTGATAAATCTGTTTTCTCATGCTCAATGTATCAGCTTGATAAGTGTTGTTTTTTGTTAACACAACTGGTGTTATTGTGATTGCTAATTGGACGGAAAACTGCGGTCCACTTAAGAGTGCTGGTCTAGTACACCATGGTTTCAGTCTGAGACCTTCTCTTAGGGACATCTTTTTGGCCTTCTCTTTGCAGAAACTACCTGTACCTTACATTCCTACTGCACTAGTGATCGTCTAGAGCACAAAGAGAATAGTTTCCTACTGCATGACTGATGGTCCAGAGCACAAAAGAATAGACTTTTGCGTTGTGCTTGCTTGTCATGCTATAAGTTAGTTCTGTCGGCTCATCTCCACATTATGTTCTTTGGCATGTGAAAATCTGATTGAAGTAATACCTGATGAATACTTGTTCTCATTGCTCTGCTCAGATGTAAAGCTTTAACTAAATGCTTGAAATTTTAAAATTTGCACTATAAAGAAAAGATCTTGCAGCTAATTCTATTGATGTATTTTATGGCTTGGAGTTATGCATACGAATCAACAATAATATGCTTTTAGGGATATCTTTTATGGACTACGAGTAATGAAATGGGTGAATTAATAAAAATAAATTTATTTTCTTTTGGCAACAGAGCTTCTGCAAGTCTTGCAAGGGTAAACGGGTGGTGAAAGGGACAAAAACAGTGAAGTTGAACGTCATGCCAGGTAATTTCATGGAAAAGTTATTTTTCTTTGTCTATTTTGTTTTGTTGCCTTCTTTAGAGTTCCATACCGCATATTTGTTCAGCAGTCTGAAACTTTGACGTACATCGTATTCAATAATCTCATTGTTAAAGGGAGATTTGAAAATTATATGGCTCTGTGTGGGTTCGTATTTTATTACTTATTTGTGTAAGGTCCATTAATAAGGAGCACGGTGTCTTGATTCTACGCTATATGCAGGGGTTGACAATAATGAAACTATTAAGATCCCCAGAAGTGGTGGAGCTGACCCTGATGGAAATCATCCTGGTGATCTATACGTTATGATCAAGGTTGCTTGATTAGCCCCATTACTACCTCTAGTATTTTTGCTTTTTCTAGTCTTGATGTGGTTGCTAATATGGTCATAGTTGTGCTGGTGTATTTCTTACAGGTTAGAGAAGACCCAGTGTTCCGTAGAGAAGGGGCTGATATCCATGTTGATGCAGTATTAAGCATTAGTCAGGTAATGCTTATGAAGTAATAGTTTGTGAGATTTCAATTTTTTTTCTTTGAGAATAACAGAGATTGATGCTTGCTTTATTCTCTTTTTCATGCAAATCTTCTTTATCTGGGTTGATATTCTTTTGTAGGCAATCCTGGGAGGAACAATCCAGGTGCCGACTCTGGCTGGGGATGTTGTCGTTAAGGTCCGTATTTTATGGTCCCAAAAGCATTTTGGTATCGAATACTTTACTATGAGCTATCATCACTGCTATTTATACTGGTTTCTCCTATGAAATTCACATTCTATTCGTATATGTTGCAGGTACGACCTGGCACTCAACCTGGCCAAAAGGTGGTGTTGAGGAAAAAAGGTAAGAGTTTACCTGGATACCTTTCTCATTCACTGATCTATGGGTCATTATCACTGATTGATATAGAACTTGCTGTACTTGTATTTACATAGACGTGGAGATGTGTCATTAGTCTTGCTTGCAGGATGCCGTTACAAATAGGTTACGTTTTTTAGCAGATTTTGGTTATTTATTAGCTTTGAATAATGGCTATGTCATTATAGATCTTCATTAAGAAAGATTTGTCTGGAAGACGCATGTGAATACTCCACTGACCTTGGAATGAGTTACAATAGCATTAGGCTTCTAGAGGTAATAACATGATGATTGCTTCATCTGTGGTGTAGAACGTGCGATTTTATGGATTTATGTCATGCTGAATAATTAGTCTTGACTACAGCATTGAAAGAAGTTGTATTGTGTGTAAGCCTGATCCGGAAAAGCGAAACTAACTGTGATGTTGCCGCCTTTGGTGTTTGACTAACATTTCATGCTTGGGTTCTATTTTCTGAAGGAGGCGTGCAATAACCATCCTCTACTTTTTGTGCAGGGATTAAAATTAGAAACTCTTTTTCATTCGGAGATGAGTACGTTCACTTCAATGTCAGCATCCCAACGTAAGTAGCTAAATTTGACTTGGTTTACTTCTTTCTTTTGTCCCTTTCTCATTGTAATTTCTTTTGTGTTCTCTGGATATATTCATAGCTTAACTACAGTATCTATTATAAGAGAACTGTGTGAGAACTTGAATTATGTTACATGGCCTCCTCTGAACATGTATTTTTCCATTTATGTGCTGAAGAGTGGATTGCATCCATCTGCTGGTGGAAATTTAATGTTAACATGTTGAGACTCTCTATCGTTCTTTTACGTGTCAACACACTATTTCACTAATGTCTTCCTATTACCATGTGTTAGAAACCTGACCCAGAGGCAGCGCCAGTTGATCGAGGAGTTTGCCAAAGAAGAGCAAGGGGAAGAGGATAAAGGGGCAGCTGCAAGCGCATCAGGTTGAACCCTGTAACAACTCTGTCTTGCCTTAAGTGGGCAGTGCTGAAGAAAAAAGAATCATAAATGGCCTTCATTTCCTGGAGGTGAAAGATTTGGCCAAACAATTTTGAGATAGGAGGTAAAAGTTACAATATTTTTGTACCTTCCCGTTATAGGGTAGGATATGTAATATTTCTTGGTATGCAAAATTATCCATAATCACCTCAGAACATCAGAAAAAGAACAAATTATTATAGATGGCATTGTGCTGCAGATCCGGTTGGCCTGAATTTAACAATGTTGTACATAAAACACATTAGTTTTAAAGATGCAGCCACTAGATGCTTGTTAGTTTCATTTAGTGATTTGCTATAGCAGCTTATAGTTGTCGAGCTATATATTGATCTTGCAGATGCCCTATTTAATTTCTTTTTATATATTTTATATAGTCAAAATATTTTTGTGCATATAAAAAAATATGTATAATTTATTTATACTTATATAATACTAAATTTAATGTTTTTTTAAATTAAAATATTGATATAAATAGTTCAGAAATGTTTTAATGTTTATGCAAGTATAAAATTTTTAATATTCAATGCCTAAAATATGAACATATATTTACAAAAAAAGTACAATTTTTTGATAATATTATTATTCATATTTATAAATTATAATAAAATATATATTTTTTTAAATATTTTAAAAAATATAAATTGGGTTTATCAGGTCTACTGGGTCAAATTCGATAGGTCCCATGTCTGAGGTAGGTTCGAGTCCACAATTTTTTGGACTGGACGGATTTCAAATTTTGGACTCGTCCCAAAGCCACGTCGTTGCTATCCCAGTACAAATATGAATGTTGAATCTGTGGTAGTAGATTGAGTCTGTTGCAATGTTAGATGGCCCAACAACTCCCCAAGAGAAGCATTAGGTGCCCAACTCGTTACAAATAAAGGTTTTTATGTTAGCAATGGACTGAAGAGTAGCCCTAATTACCTCAAGAGCAAGACGACGGAGAAAACTGTAATGAGAGGATAAAATACTAGATTTCTGCAAGAAATATAGCCACTGAACGCTAAAAGCATATGATGAACATAAAGAATAATCTTTTCCATCTAAAGTCTCCTCTCTTCCCCTGAAAACAGTCGTCTCTAGGCCTCTTAGTTGTTAGTGTGGTCTTTTCCTTCCCTTGTAGCCATGCAAACACGTTCTGAACTGTCCCAATCAGAGTTTCAGCAACTCCAAGACTCTGGTTCTACCCTCATCTCAGTCGTCCATGAGCACCATGGATGTAAGGCATGAATCCATTGCTGACCTCAACATCAAATCTCCTCGGCCCCTTCCTCTTCTTTTTCGAAGACATCCTCCCCTCTTCCACAGCTTCCAACTTCGGATAACCCAGCTGATACAGAATCTATCCCTTCGCCCTCAAAACTCCAACTACTTTTTGATGGATCTAACGCACTCGACTGGATTTTTTCAGGTCATTCAGTTTTTTGATATTATTCCTTCCTGTGTTTGTACCGCGTCTCTTGCTACCTAATTGGTGATTGCATTGGGTTGGTTCTGTTGGAAGAAATGAAGCTGTGCCGTAGAAAAATCACTGCCTTGAAAGTGAAATTTTGGTTCTACCGAGCAAATAGGATATACCTGTTGGGAAAATAAAATGCTATAACACTCAAGTTATTGGAAAAAAGATGATTTTTTTCCATTTCACTAGTGGTCTACTTATAGTGATGAGTTACAAGAACTGTCACTGTTCCAAAAAACTCTCAACAAACTATCTAAAATCAATTCAAATAAAATCAAATAAAATCCTATGAAATTTGATTTAACAAACTAATCATAACAAATTTGTAGTAAAAAGAGCATTTATGTTTATCACTCCTCCTTGCTATTTTTGCTGCAAACCCCAATTTTCTCTCGCAATGCTTCAAATCTTGACTTTGGCAGTCCTTTTGTCAAAATATCTGCTAGTTGGACATTTGTACTTGCGATAGGTACAAACGTCTCTAAAAAATTCTGCACCATATAATTGAGCATATCTCTTCACGACTAGCTTCGCTTTGTATTTGTTCACAACACCATGAGCATTGAGTAAGAGTCCATATTCTGGTTTAAGATATAGCTTCCCTTGTTTTTCATTTGGAACATGGGTAAAACATGAACCAACAAATATTTTCAAATTAAAAATAGAAGACTTAAAACCATTCCAGACCTCAAAAGGTGTTTTTTCTTTTAAAATCTTAGTTGGCAACCCGTTTAGCATAAATACAACTGTATTAACAACATCTGTCCAAAATTTCTTTGGCACGCTCTTCTCAAATAGTAGACATTGCGCCATATCCATAATTGTTCTATTCTTCCTCTTACTAGCCCCATTTTGCTGAGAGATGTTGGTTCCAGTAAATTGATGTCCAATCCCTGCATCTCCATAAATATCAGTTTGAATGACTTGAAACTTCTCAGTTGCTTCCTATGTTTTTCCAATTGAAAATGGTAGCTTGACCTGCTTGCCTAATTGACATATCTCACGCACAACAGTAGCTCCTTGCGTGAAAGGCATCCTCTTTACTATTTCATTTTTCTTATCCCAATCAAGGCAAAAGCTCTTGTTCTTCATTTTTATAGAAAGTAATTCAGCACCAGACGAGTCAATAATAAAACACATGTTATCGTTAAAGTTAACAGAATACCCCTTTTCAAGTAATTGTCCTATGCTCAACAAGTTTTGATTAATCTTGGGAACAAACATCAAATCAATGATTAATTTTATACCTGTTGGGTTGTCAATTGTAATGGTACCTTTACCTGCAACCTCAATAAATTGTCCATTACCAATTCTGACTTTTGACATTACTGATTTGTCCAATTCTCTAAAAAGCGATCCATCAAAGGTCATGTGGTTAGTGCATCCACTATCAATTAGCCAAATGTTGCTTGGAGTGTGGCTTTCAAAACAGGTTGCAACAAACAGTTGCTCCTCCTCCTGCTCTTGTTCCACTACTTGAGCCTGTTGCTTGTTTTTGCACACCTTCTCCATATGACCCATTTGACCACAGGACCTGCATTGGATATCAGGTCTATACCAACAATATTTTTCTAAATGTGAAGTTTTCTTACAGTGTTTACATGGAGGGAAACTACCTTTGTTGCCATTGTTTTGACCTTCATTTCCCTTATTCTTTTTCCACTGTTGTTTCGTACTCTTCTCATATGCCTTAAATGCTCCCTCAACGGCTCTTTCGTTTCGGTAAGCCCTTCTTTGCTCTAGCGCTTGCAATGCATGGAGAAGTTCTGCTAGAGATATTGTTGACAAATCCCTAGATTCTTCAAGGGAAGAGATTTTGGATTCAAATCTCTCTGGTAAGGTCACCAATAATTTTTCAACAACCCGACTATCAGGAAGATCTTCTCCCAATACTCTGATTTTGTTGACTACTTTCAACATCTGTCTGTGTAGTCCTTAAGTGGCTCTGTCTTGTTCATCTTTTGCATCTCAAATTCCCTTTTTAGGTTCAAAACTTGCATTCGTTTCGTCTTGATATTTCCTTGATATTCTTGTTTCAAAAGATCCCATGCTTGTTTTGCAGTTTCACAAGTCATGATCTTTGTGAACATATCTTCTGATACTGCTGAGTGAATACAGGTCTTGGCCTTATGCATCTTCTTCCGATCCTCCTTATAATCTCTTATTTGAGCAATTGTTGGATCCTCAGGAAGTGGTGAAATTGCATCTGTTTCCACAAACTCCCATAGTCCATGTGCTTCTAAATAAAACTCCATTTTCACAGCCTATGCATGATAATTTTCTCCTGTGAAAACTGGAGGAGCAGACAAGAAACTACTGCCAGCCATTTGATGAAGGCTAGGTGTTTAGTTTTTTGGTGATAGGTTCCTCACTAGTTTCACTCACACAGGTCCCTTAAGAAAAGGGCGCTGATACCACTTTGTTGGCAAAATAAAATGCTATAACACTCAAGTTCTTAGGAAAAAGATGATGATTTTTTTTCATTTCACTAGTGGCCTATTTATAGTGATGAGTTACAAGAAGATAACTGTCACTGTTCCAAAAAACTCTCAACAAACCATCTAAAATCAATTCAAATAAAATCAAATAAAATCCTATGAAATCTGATTTAACAAACTAATCATAACAAATTTGTAGCAAAAAGAGCATTTATGTTTATCAATACCGATCGTTCCCCAGCACTCGTGGTAGAGGGTGTGGAACAACTCACTCAAGTAACACTCAAAAAGAATAAACAAAAACAAATAAAAGAAGAAGAGTAGAGCTTGGATTTTCAGTGTGTAAAATGCAACAGAAGCTGCAGCTATTTATAGGAGCAGTAATGAGAGGAAGTTGAGAAAAATCAGCTACACAAACTCTTAACAGAGCAACAAAAGTTCGGATTTAAGATGATATTTCTCAACTACCAAGACTTGGTCAATTTGAACCATTCAAACTAAAATCTGAAGTATGTCACGCGCGCGGCCCAACCCAGCCCGGATTGGGACGGGACGGGCAAGCGCGCGCGTGTGGCAATTCTTCCAAAATCCACCTACTCACAGTTCTTATCCAAGGATTAAAGGGAAAGCTCAATATATGTTATGCAAAAGTGCGTTGTGAAACCTATGTGGGACAAAGGCAAGGAAAGAAAGAAAAGGTTGGTCATTCCCAACATTCCCCTACGAATGACTAACTCGGATTTTGAGAAAAGGATATTCTGAGTGAAGGAAGAAATATACATAAGCATTAATATCTTTCGATTTGAATTAATGCATAGTGAGGTGAGGCTACAACTCAACTAAACGAAAGTGATATGCATCTTGAACTTTCGATAGCTGAAGCCGAGACCGTCACAACACGTATTACTCCCTTAGAGTAAGTTGTTCCGCGATATAGACCCAAGCGCTTTTATGGCCCTGTGCTTAATACCTTGAGTTCTGATGAGTGCTCTAGAAAGAACTCATTTTCTTTCATAGAAGGTGGCCTACCTTCACTCTCATCCAGATAGCTTCATCAAGTCCATATTTCTATAGACCACTCAACCACTGAGCTATGAAGTTATCTTCCTGACCCATTTGGTCAGGATTATCCATTAAGTCCTTGTTAGGACCACCCAACATACTGGGCTATGGATCTCATTTCTCATATGGTTATTTACCATAATGCATTACTCTAGGGCTTTAAGCCCCATTGCCCTTGAAGTCTCAAGTACAACTCTCCTGGTGAGTCCTTTTGTGAGAGGATCTGTCAAATTCCTCTCGGACCTTACATAATCTAAGGAGATTACTCCATTCTTCAGGAGCTCTTTCACTACACCATGTCTGATGCGAATATGTCTTCTTTTATCATTGTATGCATAACTTTTGCCAATCCCAATAGCGACTTGAGAATCGTAGTGCAGGGAGACTGGTACAGATTACCTCCACAGTGGCACATCTCTCAATAGATTTCTCAGCCACTCAGCTTCTTGTCCTACTAAATCAAGAGCAATAAACTCAGATTCCATGGTAGAGCGTGCAATACAAGTTTGTTTAGCTGATGTCCAAGAGATAGCTCCACCCCCCAAGGTAAATACATAACTACTAGTTGAACTTACTTCATCATTATCAGTAACCTAATTTGCGTCACAAAATCCTTCCAACACCGCAGAAAATTTATTAAAATGCAAACACAAGTTCATTGTACCTTTTAGGTATCTTAACAGGCAATGAAGTGCACTCCAGTGTTCTCTATTAGGGTTATGAGTGTAACAACTTAGTCTACTCACTGCATAGGCTATGTCAGGTCTAGTATAATTCATAAGAAACATAACACTCCCTATAATTTTGGCATACTCAGCTTGTGACCCACTGTCATCATTATTCTTTTTTAAACAAATGCTTGGATCATAAGGAGTTCTAACAGGCATTTCATCATGACAGTTAAATTTTCTCAGAATTTTTTCTACGTAGTGTGATTGACTCAAGGAAAACCCATTTTCTATCTTTCTAATTTTAACACCAAGAATTACATCAGTTTTCCCCAAATCTTTCATATCAAAATGTGAAGACATGAATATCTTGGTTTCATTAACTACTTCTAGTTTGGTACCAAAAATTAGCATGTCATCAACATACAAACATATAATCACACAGTTTGAACTAAATAATTTCGAATAAACACAAGTATCTCATGCATTTATATTATAACCATTGGTTATTAAAGTGTGATCTAGCTTCTCATACCATTGTTTAGGAGCCTGTTTGAGACCAAAAAGTGACTTTCGAAGTTTGCATACTTTATTTTCTTGATCATAAATCACAAAACCTTTAGGTTTTTCAATATATATTTCTTCTTCTAAGTCACCGTTTAAAAATGCAGTTTTTACATCCATTTGATGAATTACTAGTTCATATATAGCTGACAGTGCAATCAAGGTTCTAATGGTTGCAATTTTCGTCACAGGTCAATAAGTGTCAAAGTAGTATATACCTTTCCTTTGAGTATATCCTACAACCACTGATCTAGCTTTCTATTTTTCTATAGACCCATATGGCCTAGTTTTCCTTTTGAAGATCCATTTGCACTTAATGGGCTTACTCTCTTTAGGTAAATCAACTAGATCCCAAGTGTGATTTGTCACAATGGAGTCTAGTTCGCTCTTAATAGCTTCTTTCCAAAAACTAGAATCTATAGAGGTTATAGCTTCTGTGTAAGTCTTAGGGTCTTCATCAATCAAAAAGGCTAAAATAAAATGTTCATCTATTTTATCACTATTTTCAGCTAGGAATACAGTTAGGAAATCTGATCCAAAGCTAGTTCCAGTTTTTTGTCTCTTACTCCTTCTAAGTTCATTCTCAACAGGGGAAGTGTTCAAAGGTTCTAAGTTGACACTAGGTGAAGCTACATCATTATTAAGAGTTTTACTTAGAGGAAAAACATGTTCCAAAAATTCAACATCTCTAGATTCACATATAGAGAGATTGCTTAAACACATAAATCTATAAGCAGCACTATTATGGGCATACCCAATAAATACACAGTCAAAGGTCTTAGATCCTATATTCATTTTTCTAAAATCTGGATATGCTACTTTAGCTAAGCACCCCCACACTTTGAGATATCCTAGGTTAGGAGCAAAACCTTTCCACATTTCGTAAGGCGTTTTATCTAACTTTTTATGTGGGACTCTATTTAAGACATAGCATGCAGATAAAACTGCTTCCCCCCACATATTATCCGGCATACCAGAGCATAGAGTCATAACATTCATCATTTCTTTTAGAGTTCTATTTTTTCGTTAAGCTATGCTATTTTGTTGAGGTGTATAAGGGGCACTTGTTTCATGGATTATTCCATGTTTTTCACAAAAATCCCTTAAAAGATTAGTATTATATTCTCCACCTCTATTAGATCTAAGTTTTTTAATTTTCTTATCTAATTGATTCTCAACTTCTGCTTTGTATTTCAAAAAACATTTCAGCAGCTTCATCTTTTGTTTTTAACAAATATATTTTAGTGTATCTCAAAAAATCATAAATGAAAGCGATATAATATTTTTTACCACTTTTGCTTAAAGTGTTTTTGAAATCTGCTAGATTCGAATGAATCAATTCAAGAAGTTCAGTGCTTCTAGATGTTACATGTTTAAAAGACTTTTTAACATGTTTAGCTTCTACGCATACTGAACATTTAGAGCAACTATTGGAATAAAAAACATTGATAAGATTCATGCTTTTCAACTTTTTAACAGAAGCAAAGTTTATATGTCCTAGTCGACCATGCCACGTATCAAAAGACTCTACCAATTAAGCAGAACTGCAAGAAGTTTTATTAAGTAAAGTAGGAACAATGTTCAGAACAAAAAGACCAGCTGATAAGTATCCTTTCCCTACAAATTCACTATTTTTAGTGATTATTACCTTATCAGATTCTAACACAATTTTCAAACTCGCTTTGTTCAATAAGCTACAGAAAATGAGATTTCTACGCAAGGAAGGCACATATAAGATGTCGTTCAAAGCCAAAGTTTTACCAGATGTAAGTTTCAGAAAAATCTTTCCTTTACCCAAGACTCCGGCAGTGGCAGAGTTCTCCATGAAGACACACTCGCCGTCTGTTGCATCAAGTAATTCGTGGAATAGAGCTTTGTTAGAGCAAAAGTGCCTAGATGCGCCGGTGTCTAGTATCCAGTCTTTTTTGTTTTCCACTAGGTTCGCCTCTACAACTACTGCAACTATGATCTCGTCCTTCTCGGTTAGGTTGGCTTGTGGAGCAGCATGATTGGTTGGTTTCTGGTTTTGCTTTTGTTGGTCCTTTCTTTGGTAGCACTGGTAAGCTTTGTGTCCGGGTTTCCCACAGCAATAGCACAACTATTTGCCTTTCTGGATTTTGCCATTAGTTCCTTGGGACACCTTGTACTTTCTAACTCTTCCCTTTCAGTTAAAGCTAATTTGGTTGAATCTCCTGCCTCTAGAGATAGATTGACTTTTTGGAACCTTTTCTCTTTGTTCTGATGGAATCTATCTCTAGAGGCAGGAGATTCAACCAAATTAGCTTTAACTGAAAGGGAAGAGTTAGAAGTTTCCTTATCTTTCAAGCGGTTGGCTTCCTTTGTTCTCATGTGACTTATCAGCTCTTGGACGATTAGGTCCTTTTTCTTGTACTCCAAGTAGGAGGAATTTTTTCGAGAAGCACGTTTGCTTGTAGGATCTCACACATCTGCATGTCTTCGCTTAGTACGTCCGCCACCAGGTTCTCATATTGATGGACTTGGTCCACTATTGATTCTCATCCACCATTTGGAACTGCAACCACTTACCAACGACGTATTTTTTCTTGCCGGCATCGTTGCCTCCATATCGTGTCTCCAAGGTGCTCCAAATGTGTTTTGCACTTTTCAGGTTGACGAATAAATCAAATAGTGAGTTATTCATATGGTTCAGAAGATGGCCTCTCACCATTTTGTTGTCTCTATCGTATTTGATCTTGGCGTCATCTTCAAATTTTTTGGCTCTTTCGGTGGCGACAGGAATTATGGCAACTGTGGAGGTTTCTGCTGGTACATGCGGATCTGTGAGCAGCATGTAGTCTACTTCCAATTGTTCGAAGAAGATGAGCACCTTCTGAGACCAACGTCTGTAATTACTCCCATCGAGTAGCTTCAGTTTTGATAGGTCAGGCAGAGTTTTAGACACGGAACAACCATCTGAATAGGTAAGTGCAGATTTCACTTTCAATTTGTTGGAAGAAATGAAGTTGTGCTGTGGAAAAACCACTACCTTGAAAGCGAAATTTTGGTTCTACAGAGGTGCAAATAGGATATAACGATCGCTCCCCAAGGTTCACACAGCGATACCTTCTAACACGTGCACTCGTGGTAGAGAGTGTGGAACAATTCACTCAAGTAACACTCAAAAAGAATAAACGAAAAAAGAGAAAATAAGAAGAGTAGAGCTCGAATTTTCAGTGTGTAAAATGCAGCAGAAGCTGCAGCTATTTATAGGAGTAAAAACGCGAGGAGGTTGAGAAAAATCAGCTACACAAACTTTTAACAAAGCAGCAAAAAATCGGATTTAAGCATGATATTTCTCAACAACCAAGACTTGGTCAATTTGAACCATTCAAACTAAAATCTGAAGTAAAAATAATGTATTTTCTCCAAAAAGATATATGTCATGCGCGTGGCCCAGCCCGGACCGGGACGGGACCGGCGGGCGCACGCTTGTGGCAATTTTTCCAAAATCCACCTACTCACAGTTCTTATCCAGTGACTAAAGGGAAAGCTCAATATATCTTATGAAAAAGTGGGTTGTGAAACCCATGTGGGACAAAGGCAAGGAAAGAAAGAAAATGTTAGTCATGCCCAACATGTTCAAGTGAATGCACAACAACGGTCGGCTTTCCACTTGGGAGACTTTTCTTCGGGCTTTGGAGCTCTGCTTCTGGCCTTCGTTGTACGAAAATTATCGCTTAGCTCTATTTAAGGTGCCCTAACTGGGTGATGGCCAATTATTAGCTCGAGTTCGAACGTTTGCGCAACCGAGTGGTGGGTCTCTCTCCAGACTACATCTTGGATTGTTTTCATTCCAACTTACAATCGGATATTCATAAGGAAATAGTGATCATTCACCCTTCCTCAGTTTCTAAAGCTATGGCCCTAGCTAAATGAAGCGAGTCCAAACTGCAAGATCAACCTTTCCTCTCTCGGCAATAGCCATTGGCGTCTGCTCCTACCCATCGTTTTCCTCCTCAGCCTTAACCACCACTCTTCCCGGCGCCCCCAGCTTTCCCTATCCAAACGCCGCTGCCTCCTCTATCTTCCAATCCCTTTGTTTTCACTCGCGAAGATGCAGGCCCGACGCATAAGGGGCTTATATTTTAATTGCGACGAGTGCTTTCATTCGGGTCATAAGTGCAAACTTAAGAAGTTCTTGCTCCTAGCTAATGATGAACCCCCTGTCTCTCGGGTGTTGACTTTGGTCCAGTGGTGCTCATGCAAGTGCCGAACCCCTCTGGTCCTGTTCCACCTCCACCCACTTCTTATTGTCGTAGGCACCTCCTCCATTGCTGAAACATTTCCAGCTCTCTTTGGATGCCTTTTCAGGCTCTCAGTCGCCCCATACACTCTGTTTACAGATGCATATTCAGGGTCATGAGGTGTCAGTCTTGGTGGATTCTGGAAGTTCTCATAACATTATTCATCCTCGAGTAGCTGCTTTTCTAAATTGTCGGTCTCCTTCGTTCCCTGTTTGATGTTATGGTTGGGAATGGTGCTTCTTTGACTTGTTCCAGTTTTTGTATCCTTTTCGCTGTCGATCCAAGGCCATGATTTTGACATTCCATTTGTTGGAAGTTATGGTGGGTTCAAAGAAAGAGAAGAGGAGTATATCTAAGAAATTTTGTACTCTAAATTGTGTCTCTCTATTCACTTAAAAATAACATCAGATTACAAGGCCTTTTATAGACATAAACATCAGATTAATAAGCATAAAATTCGTACAAAGAATAAATGCAAAATAGAATTCTAAGCATCAGTCTCTATTTCTAACAGCCTTTGGTAAAATAGTCATAACTTTATGTACATATTTCCAATGGACTTGAAGGTTCAGACTTAATGGTGGCGTGGTTGCTTGGAAGACTTGCAAGCAAGCTACCATGGCTGGCTCAACCACATAGTTTGAATACATAGCAGCTTCGGAAGCTGCTAAGGAGGCGGTCTGAATGAAGAACTATATCCAAGAGTTGGGTGTAGTGCCTAGCATTGCTGAGCCAGTGGTTATCTTCTACAATAACAATGGGGGATAGCACAAGCAAAAGAACCAAGATCTCATCACCGATCCAAGCATATTCTTAGATGCTACCATCTGCTCAGAGAGATGGTTAGCAAAGGTGACGATCGGATGGACAGAGTCAGCCTGACATAAAACATAGCAGATCCACTTACTAAGCCGGTTTCGCAAATTTCCCATACTCAGCATCTAGATAAGATGGGTTTGAGGTCGATGGGTGATTGGCAGGTCAGTGGGAGATTGTTAGAATAGGTGACTCGAAAGCTAGTTGGTTTGGCATTTTGTAATCTATTTGACAACTTGACGTATTGTAATATTATGTAATGAAAAAAATGAGTATGTGTTATCATTGGTAGTGTCTTTGTTGTGATCATTCTCATATGTTAAATGTATTTTCACATATATCAGAATAAAGCCCACCGACCACGTTAACAACTCATGCAGTTGGGCCACGCATTGGATGGTGATTATGAAACCAACTGATAAAGAGTTGGTTCTGAAACGTTTCAAGTTGAGGACCTTGAGACAGGGCATCGAGAGTCCTATTGAGAGTTGCACCCAAAGTCGTATTCATTAGACGAGTGTCCTGTTTCATCGGCGACAGGCATGGGGCGCCTATACGATCTTAGTGGGTTGGTCGACTGGGGTCGAGCCAACGAGCTGACTCGGGGGGATCATCACATGGAAGCCTTGGAGGCTTGGTCGGAGTGATTGAATTTCCTTGGTTCCGATAGTACTGGAGTAGTTGTAGCACCCTCTACATTACTACTTTTTAATACCACTAATTATAACTACATAGATATTATATTTTTATTTGAATTTGTATTTCACGATTTATTGGTATTGATATGAATTTCTTACAAAACAGGTTTAATTATGGATGGTGTATTATAATTAGTGGTATTAAAATGTAGTAATGTAGAGGGTGCTACATTAGTACTCGGATTTGAGGAACCACGATAGTCACTTGCACACGATGGTTGTATCTTGGATCTAGCGAGAGGTGATCATGTTGCAAAACATGTTCATTATAAGCCTTGTGTAGTGTAGTCAGAGTGTGTAGCGAGGACGGTGGGTTTTAAGAAGAGGATCCGTCCCCTGTCAGTATGTGACAGAGGTATCTCCTATGCACTTGGAGATACGTTCATGCTGCTTGAACCTGTGGCCACAGTGGTTGATCGAGCAGAAAATGGTTTCCTGCATCGATGCAATGAGGCATGCGTAGTCTCGAGTATTAAGCATAGACGCCTAGTCAAGGGTCGGAACCGATGCCCAATTTCATACCCTAGACGGTAGACGGAAGGACTGTACCCGTACGAAATTGGTGCCTAAATGTTCACGCCAATATTCAGATAGTCCTAGTGCCATGGTCTGTTGCTAGACAACCATCCATAGTGACGGGCTCTTGTTGGACACGGGCCAAGTCTAATTGAGGGTGAACCTAAAGGGTCACACACAAATCACCGAGGGGGTGAAAGAATTGACTTGGAGTCAATTTTAGAGGATGATAAATAATTGGATTACATATGAAATTGTCCATTGAATGGATGGGCTGAAATTGTATCGGGGGCTCGAGGTTCAGGGAAAGAAATCCTGCAAAAAGAAAATATTAGCACTTAAGTCAGTATTTGATTACAGAAAATAGTGTAAAAAATTATAGACTAAACTTTAGAGTAGTAACAAGTATGTGAAATGTGTAATATATATATATATATATATGTCTTA
Source organism: Sesamum alatum (assembly GCA_034509735.1). Classification (NCBI taxonomy): domain Eukaryota; kingdom Viridiplantae; phylum Streptophyta; class Magnoliopsida; order Lamiales; family Pedaliaceae; genus Sesamum; species Sesamum alatum. The sequence goes on from JACGWO010000011.1 coordinate 15,975,444, forward strand.
TATTATAAAAGTGTAAATGATTTTTCATGTTTTATGTTTCTTCCTTTCTTTGTGATACCAATTATGTCCTTTCTATATAATAGTAGATTATAAATTTATGTGTACAAATAAGTAATTTTATAATTAGTTTTTATAATAATACTTGTTAATTGATTACATAGTTGAGTTGAGATAGAGTTCTAATGAAAATAAAATTACAATAAAGAGTTTTATTTATAACTAATAACTAATTGAATAAAACTTGTTAAAATAATACTAACTAGAAAAGTATATAGGCTATATAATTAGGAGAAAATACGATTTAAAAACTTGAAGAAGCATCTCTTTGAAGGAAAGAGAAGGAATCCGTGGGACAATTTATCATTAATTTAATATAAGTTAAATCCTATAATAAGATATCTAAGTATATTATAAAAGTGTGAATGATTTGCCATGTTTTCATGTTTCTTCCTTTCTTTGTGATGCCAATTTTGTCCTTCCTATATAATAGTACGTAGATTATCAATTTATATGTACAAATAAGTAATTTTGTAATTAATTTTTGTAATAATACTTACATAGTTGAGTTGAGATAGAGTTCTAATGAAAATAAATTACAAAAAAAAGTTCTATTTATAACTAATAACTAATTAAATAAAACTTGTTAAAATCAGGAATATAATTATGAGAACCTTTTATATACTCTATTTCAAAATCGAAGACAGATAACAAAGCTTGCCATCTGGCAAAAATTTGTTTTGAAACTAGATTTTTAACATATTTAGTACCTGTACATCTTTTGCAGCTCTGCAATCTATTTTTAAAAGAAATTTTTGATTAAGTAAATCATCGTGAAACTTTGAGATGCATAATTACGAGGATCCATATTTTGATATAGAGTATATAAAAGGTTCTCATAATTATATTCCTGATTTGAAGATTTGACTGGAAAATTGTTGAAACACAAAGACCTAATATTGGTTTGGAAGAGCATTATTTTGGGGCCTGATACTACAAGACCATTATCTTTTATGAGTTTAAGGAAGATTTGTAAATGTTTCAAGTATTTTTCTATGTTTTTACAATAGTAAAATAAGTGTATGGAGTGAAAATGTCATTCATGATCTTTCGAAATTCTGAGTGAGCATTTTTCAGTCCGAATGGCATAACATTCCATTCAAATTGTCCAAAAAGGAGAATAAAAGTTGTTTTATATCTATCTTTTTCATCTATTTGAATTTGCCAGAAACCAGATTTCATATCAAATTTAGAGAAAATCTTTGCATTATAAAGTCTTTTAAGAAGGTCAGATTTATTGAGAATAGGATATCTAATCCATCTTAGAACTTTATTCAGGGACTTGTAATCTATTACCAGCCTAGGAGTTCCTCTTTCCAATTCAACATTTTTTTGAACATAAAAGGCTGGACAAGACCAATGAGATTTTGAAGGGTGAATTTCTAATAGTTCTTGATTCATTTGGATGGGTCTAGCCTTGGTGGAAATTTTTTTTTCATCAAAATTGGCTTCATATGGAAGGGTAATAACATGTTTTTTTCTTTACCAAAAAGCATTTGGTAATTCAGAACATACTTGATTTTGTATCTGGTTTTGGAATTCGAAAATTTTCTTTTGCACAAAAGGGGCAGAAATTTTTTTTTCTATCTTTTTGTGGGAAATCTCATATTTTAGGAAGAGTATTTGTTTTTCTTTTTTGTGGATGTTTTCCTGGAATATAAAAGTATCTTGGACTGTTTTGATATCTCTTTGGGTTACAGGAAATTGAAACTGGAATAAAATTTCTCTTCCCATGATTTTGGTTCTAATTCCTTCAAAACTAACATTTATTGGATAGAGCATAAAGGATTTTCAAGAATTATTGGAGTATTAAGATCTTTCACAAGAACAAAACTAGTCTTGAAGCATATTTCATCATTGCAAACATGGGCTTTGGAGAGTTTGAAATTGATTTTAAGGCTGGTTGAATTAGCAGCTGAAAGTTTTTCTTTGATTTTTTCAAAATACTTGGTAGGGATTAGCCCTTCTTGGATGCAATTCATATCTGCACCTGAATCCATTAATGCAATAGCAGAAAGTTTGAAATCTTCGATAACAAGATTAATTTTTACATACCATTTTTGGTAGGAAATCCTTGAGATGGAATTGACAAAAGATTCTTCTTCTTTAGAAGTTTTGGAGGAGGTTTTCTCGGGAGTTTCTATAGAAATCTGATTCTGAAGTTTTATAATTAAAAATTCTTGCTCTAATTGATCATGATTTTCTTTGAGAGTTTTGACTTCCTTTTTCAATTGTCTTACTTCATGTTTTAGATCAGATATAGATGTTTTGGAATTAGAGGAATCAAACATATTCATGATTTCTGAAAAGTCTGTTTTAGGAGGAGATTTGGGTTTCTGAGGGAATTCATTTGAAATTAATTCTTGAAGTTTATAAAGATAGGTTTCTTTGTCTTAAGGGTTTTGGATTTTGTCAATAATATCTAGGATTAGGGAAAATTGGTTGGTTAGAGTAGCTATTTTTCTATTACAAAGGCATAATCCTGGGGGACATCCTATACATTCATTATTATCGTCTGGACTAGCTCATGAGACCCTTCTTCTGAAGAAGTATATCCTTCATCTGGTTGGACTTGATCTAACTGGTCTTCTAGACTAGGGTTTTCATGTTCTATCTCGAATATTTTTAAGTCTTCATCTAAAATATTTAACAATTGATTTGTCAGATCTTCTCCAAGACTTAATTCATGAATTCTTTGCCTCATTCTACAAGTATTAGCATAGTGACCAGGCTTTTTACACTTATGACAAATGATGGAATCAGGAACTTTTGAAAATGTTTCTTCTTAGAAAAATTCGTTCTTTCAAAATTGGATTTGGGAGAAGGTTTAGATGACGGGATGTTCTTTGAAGACTTGTATTTATGTAAGCTATGATGTTTTACTTTTGAGGATGGTGAACGTATTTTCTGAAATCCAAACTGATCACACCAACTTCCTAATTCTTTCCCGGTAGTAAGATTTTGTTTCTTTAATTGTGTTTTAAGGTAGAATCATTACATAGTTGTAACCCTATGAGGTTGACATGATTTTCGAAGAATTTGTGGTTCAGGACCAAAGTAATGCCACCATCTGATAAACCAGTTTGGGATTTTGGCAGGTACAATTTTGGTGCCAAATAAGAAGTAAAAGGACATGGTATTCTTCTGATTTTGTTTGAGTAGGAAATACTGGAAGGCTTTGATATAGTCCCAATAGGACACTAGATGATAGTTTTTGTTTGGAATATTTTTGAATTCATACGGGCTTCTTCCCCAATCAGACAAGGATAGGATAGAATTGATAAAAAAAAAAAAAGTCTGTAGCCAATTTGTGAGGAGTTGGTTGGGCTCCTTTCGGTGGCATATTTTGAATATAAATGGATTTTTTTGAGATGAGAATGTCCTCATAAAATTGTTGTGTTTTTTTTGTGGATCTTCTCTAAAAATTTACAAACCAATTCATTCCCATGTCAACACCTTCCCAATCTTTTTAAATTCTACATTCAATTCAACCTTACGTGGATCCTCAAAATCGAACCCCAATTCAAGTCCTTACAAGTCGATGAAAACACCTAAATTTTCTCTCTTGGAAAGAAATGTTGCGTCAAGTGGTGGGACAAGATGAATACTATCAATTTTGAACAGACAACAATTCTTAATGGTTTCAACAAAATTCCAAATATTGCAAAACCTCCACAATCCTTGGAAAAGAGATCAATTCTCAGCAAGAACAATTTCTACTTGAGAAGCAAAACTTAGCTGCAATACTAGCTCAAGCATCTACCAAGGAAGAGATGGAAAAAATTCTTCAAGAACTTCAAAGTGACAGAGAAGACTCTCCATCTCCAGTAAATCTGGTAGACGAAAATGGGGACAACTGCTTTGGGATATTCAGTCAGATTCCATAAAAAAATTTCTATTGCAAATTTATTTCAATAAAAAAGGTTGTAACGTTTACTACTGCATCCCAAATTTCTGTGCAAGCAGCAGTTCCAAAATTTAAAAAAAATGAAAAATGAAAAATGAAAAAATGAAAAGAAAATGAAAATCATCTGATATGAAACATGGAAGAATAACAACCATTATTGGTCTTATCCCTGACATTCACTACGGCAGCTGCATCTTATCCATGACATCCACTATGGCAGCTCCACCACTCACTATGGAGAATTATTGTCGGCATGATTGACAACCACCAACAAAATTTCAGCAAAGCAAATGATATATATGAAGGACCAAAATTGAAAAATATCAAAAGTTACAGGATGCTTTGCAATCCTAGAAAGATATAGGATAAAAATATCAAAGTGCCAAAATTACAGCACCAAAAATATTTTTAAGCCTAATTAATTAGTGTATATCAATTATAATTCTAAAGTATAAACTAAGATTAATTTATAAAAAAAATAAAGAAAAAGTATAAAATCCTTACTCTATATAACTTTGTTACAAAATCAAAAGGAAATGATGATTTAATAAATAATTATTAAATTATAATATTATTTAGATATACACCTTTTTAATTCCATTTAACCAATCAATTGTTCATGATATATTTATTTACTTGACTAGTTCTATAATTATTGTAATATAACCTTTAATTTGTAACAATACATATTTATATTAATCAGCTTGATAGAGTACATAATTTTGGAACTATTTGTTCTTTAAATTTTAGTTTTTAGATAATCAAATTTAGAACATAACAGTAAGAAAGGTATTTATTTTATATTGTTATATTTTCTTTTCATATTTTATTTTGATTAGTCTAGTCAAATAATATAAGGTCTGAAAAATATATAAAAGATAAACGATAGGAAAAGAAAGCCAAAAAAATTAATAATATGTTGTTGATTCTTTCTAATAAGGGTAAATAATAAACTTTTCTTCTGATATATTTGTAATTTGATTTTATCATGTATCTTTATTAAAATTATCAGAGAAAAAAGACACGGATAGATTTTTTCTAAATTATTATGTAATACTTATTTTCTTATTCTCATGTTGGTTAATTAAAGGAATTTATTATAGTTTAATTTATAACTATGTTTGAATTATATCTCACAAAGTATAAAATACAAACATAAAAATTAAAGATGGAATTTAAAGGATACATATGCTCAGGGAAAAAAATTATAAAAAAACCTTGATCTAATATATAAATTAAGGTTCCAAACTTATATTTAAAGTCATTGTATTTAACTATACATTGTAAGTTTTCTTATTAAGATAAAAACTTGAAGGTTGTGATTAATGGAATAATCTTTAATTTATAAATTTTCCTATAATATTATTTTTGTTATAATATTTCAATGTTGTGGTAGCCTTGATAACGAAAACTTTTCATATAGTATAGTTTTATTAGATATTGATAGTTTTTTTTTCTTGGTCTTGATTGACTATGAATATCAGTTGATTAAGAAATTTAATACTATTATTAATAGTTGAAAAAAATGCTTATATCAAATTGGTCTTATGTTATGCATTTAAAATGCTATGTACATGATATACAGATATCGATTAAAAGAAAGTTTAAACTTAGTTTAATAGTAATTTTTTTAACATTTTTTACTTCTTTATAATTTGATCTTTAAATAAAAATCCTTGATCTAATTATCATTTATGTATTTTATATTGTAATTAATATGATACAAACTTAAAATATTGGATAATGATATTATCAAAATAAAAATTTAAAATAAACTTGTCATGTTTTATGTTTATTACATTTTTTGTAATACTGATTATAACATTAACGCATAATATAAACTATTAAGTTGTTTCCACTAATATGTTTAATTAGTATTCTATCAGGTGTTAAACACATATAAAGTTAAATAGTATGGTAGAACACTAATGGAGACTGAGACAAATTAAGTTAGACTAGATTATATATTATATGTGTTATATATCTTTCATTGAATAAAATTTTAATTTTAAAATAAAGTATCATAAAGTATATGAGTAAACTTAATGTTTTTAGTTTTTAAATTTTTTTCTGATGACTAAACTAATCTTATTGAAATTACAAAATAGATACAATTTTACAAGGCCATAAACTAACAATATCAAGGAGTCCTAATCAATAGTGTGATTAGAAGAATAATTGGATTCTTAAATATTTAATAAATTAACTATATAGATTGAGTCAAATTGAAGTAAAAATTTAGTAAACAAAAGGAACAAAAGTTGTTCTTATTTATTTAATGTCAATTACTTAAATAGATTGAAATTAAGAGAATATTAGTGTTTTGAACTTTAGTTTAATAAATTATTAAATTGACTTCAAATATGTAAACTGTGATATGAACTTAGCCACTAAAAGAGAATAACTGGCCCAAAAAAAGATGATAAGTTTTATGGCGAAATGCATAATTTACTATAACCTAAACAATAGAATATTTTTCATAAAACTTTTCATAAAAAAATCAAAATTAGAGTTATATCTCAATAATATCGTGAAAATAATCAGCTTAGTAACACGAAAACAAACAAAAGTTAAGAGATATACAGAAAGATAATAGAATCAACAAAATTCACAATTTTTTTTTTTCGTGAAACTATATATTCATTAATGATATTTCATAAAAAAAAATTAATAAGTTGCTATTATTTATATACCATATAATATTTATTATATTATTACTTATATAAATAATTATTATTAATTATATTTTTCAAAACAATTCAAAGTCTGTAAATAATTTTTATGACTATTTTTCAAAAAGAATAAAATAAATGTTAATTGTCCATGTGTAACGTGCGTCCACCTTGCTAGTATATATATATATATAAATATATATATATATATATATATATATATATATATATAAACCTTCAAACCTTTAGTTGACTCCTATTTATAAAATTTCGTTGGATAAGGAGATAAGAAATCAACTTCATTGTGCTGAAAAATAAGTGTTATTTGGCTCCTTTGGACTAGACTTTTTTGAAACCATACCTACCCTGTTTTGCGTTATTTGGGCTTTATGGTCCACCCAATAGATGGTAGCAAGAAATACGATACTCCGTATTAGTTTTTTTTATATTCTCATTTCATAAATCAACAAACTTTTTATCTTTTCTGATAAAAATTAATTTTCTTCAAGATTCCAAATGTGATTTGTTTTTGAAGAATTTGTTTTCTAGTAACGATTTGGATTGCCAATTTGTTCTAGGATATTATTGTCGTCTAGGAGTTTCTTTCTACTTCTATAGTTGAATCACATCAACTCATGTTATATAATTAAAACAAGCCGTTATTTCACACAATCACCTTTTAACATAGTTGTCCTACATCAATTTGCGCTTGTACTAAATTTTGATTCATTTATGTCCATATCAAATTAATATATCTCATATGCTTTAAATATCCGATTTCTCTGGTCAAATTTGATTTTTCTTGAATTCTACACCTTATACTTTTCCCAACTTTTAGAAAAAAAAAAATGTATGAATTTTCCAAAAATAATTTGGCTCGTCAACAAAAGCTTTAGTGAATCTACTAAATTCTCGTATTTCACTATAATATTCCATATTAATGTATCTCATATTCTCATATCATGTATAAATGAAATCTTAATAGAGCAACTGTCCTTGTTTCATCCAACCCTCTTGATGCAAATGACTCGGTCACTCTAGAAAGATCATCTCGGGGACTAGTAAAAGCTCATTAATTACTATGATTGGAAAAAAGAAATTGTGTATCCTCTTTGAACTGCTATATAGGGTGACTACACAGTTTCTTTCTCAATCATATATAACATCTTATGAGCTCCCTAATGTCCGAAACAATCTTTCTAGAATGATTTAGTCACTCGCATCAGGAGGATTCCATGAAAGAGAGACAATCAGCCTATTAAGATTTCAACCATACACAATATAAGAATATATGAAATACATTAATAAGAATTATCATAGTGAAATACGAGATATTTAGTATCTTCACAAAAGTTTTTTATGAGGAGCCAAATTCTTTGTGGAAAAGTCACATATTTTTCTCAAAGTCGGAGAAAGAAAAGAAAACGTGTACTACTCAGGAAAAATCAAATTAGACACGAGAAATTGGATATTTAAAGCATATGAGATAAATTGATTGAAAGAATCGGGTACGGCCCGGGGACACAACGGAAGCGTAAAAACGTAAATTTAAGACATAATTTAAACCGGATTCAAAGAGGTGTTCCCTTTGAAGTTCCCCGGCGTTTGGTGTTTGTCAAAGCATAAACAACAAAATAAAACATGCTGGACATGTGGCTTAAAAGGAGAAGAAGAAAGTTACACAAAAATGTAAAAGGAAACCAACCTTTGTTCGTTTATGTATAACAGATTCGTGCGTTCGTTCGTTCACTTGAGAGCTCAACGTAGAACTCCTCTAATGCGTTCCACACCACACTATGAATTTATTTCTACTCTATTGCTAGATAGAAAATAGAAACAAAGAAGAAGAAACAATTCCGAAGAAAGCACTATCGATTAGTGTACCTTGGAATGTTTTTGTTCAATCTTCTCTAAGAAGTATGAACACTAAAGAGAGAATTTTCAGAGAGTATTTTGGCCTAAGAGCTCCAGAAAAAATGAAGCAAGTTAAGTGAATAGTCTCTAGCAAAGTAGTTTTGTGTATGTAGAATGTAGTGTTCAAAAAATCACCTACATAAGTAACCTCCAAGGCAACTTCCACATACACACACTTCTAGCACATCCACTATACATGACAACAAGAGAAAAACCACCCACAAATCAGCATAATTTCGTGCACATCATGTACATATGTGGAAGAGTTGAAACTCCTCCTTAACTAGCTTCAACTTGCATGAAAAAATAGACTTGGACCTTTATGTTTTTGGACTTGTATTTAATCAAATTAAATAAAGTCCAAACATGTATCCATTGGACATTAATTAATATAATTAATTTCAATCCAATTGAAGCCCAAATTATTTATTTAATCCAATTAAATAAACATAAGTCCAAATTAAGAATAATTGATCCAATCAACTATTCTAGCCAAAACCCAATAAATTAATCCAATTAATTTAAAGGTCCTTAGTCCAAAAAATTAACTAATCCAATTAATTAATTTTTGGACCATCCATCAAATGAATTTCTCAATAAATGATCCAATCATTTATTTTCTCTCTTGAATAAATTTAATTCGATTAAATTTATTCGCTTCTTCTAAAATTAATTCCGCCAAATCCAAAGTGATTTGTGTGTGACTCATTAGGTTCACCCTCAGCTAGACTTAGGCTTGTGTCCAATATAATTGATCAATTAAATCCAATTTAATTAATTATTTTCCGATTAACCATTAATCGGAAAAACGCCCGTCACCATGGGTGGCCGTCTAGCAACAGTCCATGGCACTAAAGACTAGGTGAATGTTGGCGTGAACATTTAGGCTCCCGAGTTCCATACGAGTACGGTCCTTCCATCATCCGTCTCCTGGTCTAAGTCTAGGGCTTGGAATTGGACGTTGGTTCCCATTCTGGACTAGACAACTATGCTCAGTAACTCGAGGCATGTTTACTCTATCGATCGACGTAGGAAACCATTCCCTACTCGACCAATCGATGTGGCCACAGACTTATAAGAGTTTAAACTGTCTCAGAACGCATAGGAGACTCGACTGTCATATACTGACAGGTGACGGATCCTATCCTGGAATCCACCGTCCTCAATACATATTCCGACTGCACTGTATAAGGCTTATGATGAACGTATCCCAGATACTGACATCTCTTGCCAGATGCTAGATACAACCATCATATGCATGTGACTGCCATGATTCCTCAAGTCCGAGGACTAATCTCGTACTATCGGAGCCAGGAATGCCAGGCATACCGACCAAGCCTCCAAGGCTTCCATATGACGATTACCGCGAGTCAGTTCAGCCAACTGACATCCTTGTCAACTAACCCACTAATATTGCATAGACATCCAACGTCTGTTGCCGATGAAACACGACACTCATCCAATGAATGCAATCCTTAGTGCAAGTCTGTATAGGACTCTCGATGCCCTGTCTCAAGGTCCTTGACTTGAAACCTTTCAGACCTAACCCTTAGAAGTTAGTTTCGTAGCTGCCATCCAATGCGCAGGCCAACTACATAGGTTGTTCGTTTGGCCTGTGGGCTTTGTTGTGATGTTAATGGAATAAACATAAATAGCGAGCACAACAAATGGAACTGCCAAACATGAATACTCACTTTATTCATATAAGAATATTACAATTACAATGACATTGTCACAAATAGATTACATCAAGGCCAATTTAATTGGCTTTCCGGTCACCTATTCTAACAATCTCCCACTTGACCCTAAAGCCAATCACTCATGACCATCAAACCCATCTTCCCAAGATGCTGAGTATGAGCAACCTGCGACACTGGCTTGGTCAGCGGATATGCTATATTTTCTGCCGATGTGACTCGGTCCATCCGAACGTCACCTCTTCCCACCATCTCTCTAAGCAGATAGTAGCGTCTAAGAATATGTTTGGATCGGTGATGAGATCTCAGTTCCTTCGCTTGCGCTATAGCCCCGTTGTTATCACAGAAGATAACTACTGGCTCGGCAATGCTAGACACTACACCCAACTCTTGGATGTAGTTTTTCATCCAAACAGCCTCCTTAGCTGCTTCCGAAGCCGCTATGTACTCAGCTTCCGTGGTGGAATCAGCTGTAGTATCCTGCTTGGAACTTTTCCAAGCCACCACACCACCATTCAGCCTGAATACAAATCCAGATTGAGACTTGGCATCATCCTCATCAGACTGGAAGCTAGTTTCGTTGTAGCCTTCCAGAATCAACTCTCCACCACCGTAAACCAAGAATATATCTTTAGTCCTTCTCAGGTACTTAATAATGGTCTTGACTGTAGTCTAGTGAGCCTCATGGGCACAAGCCTGATATCTGCTCGTAACGCTCAAAGCGAAAGCAACATCGGGCCTTGTGCACTGCACAACATACTGTATGCTACCTACAGATGAAGCATAGGGGATGTCTAACATCCTTCTGACTTCCTCGTCAGTCTTACGAGGTTTGGGTCATTCCTAACATCCTTTTAGATCTATCCCGGATAATCTTGATGCCTAGGATGTAGGAAGCATCACCCAAATCCTTCATGGAGAATTGTGTGGACAACCATGCTTTAGTGTCACCTAACATCTTTACATCATTCCCAATGAGTAAGATGTCGTCCACAGAAAGCACTAAGAACGCAACCGAGCTCCCACTGACCTTCTTTTATACACAAGGGTCAAACTCGTTCTTGATGAAATCATAACCCCGTATGACTTCATCAAAACGGATATTCCAACTTCGGGAGGCTTGTTTGAAACCATAGATGGACCTTTGGAGATGGCAGACCTTCTGCTCTTCCCCAACAGATGTGAAACCCTCCGACTGATCCATATAGATCTCTTTCTCAAAAAATCCATTAAGGAAGACTGTTTTCACGTCCATCTGCCATATTTCATAGTCATATCATGCAACTATGGCAAGCATAATTCGAATGGACTTAGCCATGACTACAGGCGAATAGGTTTCCTCAAAATCAACCCAGGCCGCTGAGTATAACCTTTAGCCACAAACCTGGCCTTGAAGGTAGTCACCTCCCCGTCAGCTCCAAGCTTACGTTTGTAGACCCATTTACACCCGATGGGCTTCACACCCTTGGGTGGATCTACTAAGTTCCAAACCTTGTTTGAACTCATAGAGTCTGTTTCGGATTTCATGGCCTCAACCCATTTTCCCAAATCAATGTCTGATATCGCTTCTCCGTAGGTCTTTGGATCATTGTCCAATTGACCGGTCAGACCCAGAAACCCATACCTATCAGGTTGATGGGAAACTCTAGTCGACCTTCGGATGACAGGAATATCGTCAGTGGGAACTACAGGTGCAGATGATGTCGCTGCATCCGTTTGAGGTATTGCCTCACTTGATTCCTCAAGGAGCAATTCCTCACGATGGGTATCCGTTGGAAAATCGATTCCCAGGAACACTGCGTTTCTCGAGACAAAAACTTTTTGCTCAGAAGGATCATAAAAATAATACCCCACAATTTCCTTAGGATAACCCACGAACCTGCACAAACTAGACCTCGAGTCCAGTTTGTCTCCCACTAGTCTCTTGACGTATGCAGGGCTACCCCACACTCTCAAGTACTTGTAGGAAGCAGGCTTGCCATGCCATATCTGATATGGCGTCTGGGCCACAGTCTTAGAAGGCGCCATGTTTAATAACTTGGTTGCCGTCTCAAGAGCATAACTCCAGAAGGATAAGGGTAGTTCGGTAAAACTCATCATGGAACGAACTATGTCCAACAAGGTTCGATTCCTCTTTTCAAAGACGTCGTTCAGTTGTGGCGTTCCGGGAGGAGTCCACTGAGAGAGAATCTCATTCTCTTTTAAGTAATCCAAGAATTCCCCACTCAAATACTCACCACCTCGGTCCGACCGAAGGGCTTTAATTTTGCGACCAGTTTGGTTTTCAACTTCAAGCCTGAACTCTTTAAACCTTCCAAAGGCCTCAGACTTGTACCTCATAAGGTAAACATAACCATACCGTGAGTGATCATCGGTAAAAGTTATGAAGTAAGAAAACCCTCCTCTGGCCTGTGTATTTAGTGGCCCACAGACATCTGAATGGATCAAATCCAACAGACCACTGGCAAGCATGCTTTGTCCAACAAAGGGCTTCTTGGTCATTTTCCCTTTTAGACAAGACTCGCAGGCCGCTAGATGGTCCAAATCATCTATTTCTAGACTCTTTGAGTCCACCAACCCCCTAATCCTGTCTTGGGAGATGTGACCTAGCCTTCCATGCCAAATCTGTGAGTTTTCTTGATTATCCATTTTTCGTTTGTTTTGAGCAGTCATGATCAAATCACGTTGTTGAAGAATATAAAGACCATTATGAAGTTTACCTAGCAGATGTGAAGAACCATTCATCATCAAATAAAAACAATTTTTATTGATCATGAACTCAAAACCAACATTGTCTAACAACGGTATTGAAATGATATTCTTGATCATGCTAGGTACATAATAGCAAGCTTTTAATTATATCCTAACTTGATCACTAACAACTAAGTGGACTAGACCTGCAGCTTCAGCTGCAATAGCCTTGCCATCACCTAGCCTCAGCACGACCTCGTCCCTACTTAGCTTTCTGCTTCTTTTCAGCACTTGCAAATTATTGCAGATGTGAGCTCCACAGCCGGTATCCAATACCCAAGAAGCAGAATTAGTAATCATGTTAACCTCATTAACAAACATACCTTGATTGGAGAGGAGCTTGGGGCAGTCCCTCTTCCAATGCCCTCTTCCAATGCCCTCTTCCATGGCAATGCATGCAAACATTATTTGCCCTCGATTGCTGCGGTCCAACCTTTCCCTTTCCTTTGCCCATCTTCACTGGGGCAATAGGAGCGCTCTGAGCGCTAGCAGCGGCTTTTGCCTTTCCCTTCTTCCTCTTCCAGCGTCCGGCCCTCTTGCCTTTCGCCTTAGAGGTCGAAGCCTCCCCAACCAGTATCGCCGGCGCAGACCTTTTGGTCATTGCTTCGAACTGAGTCAACATGTTAATCAACTCGTGTATGGACTTCTCAAGCCCATTCATGTTGTAATTCACGACAAAAGGGTCGTAAGAGGGAGGAAGAGACTGTAGGATCACATCTATATATGTATCATTATCAAGCCCAACTTTGAGATCCTCGAGTTTTTCCACAAGGGAAAGCATCTTGATCCCATGTTCATGTACAGAGGATCCTTCAGTCATCTTGGTGCCGAAAAATACTTTTGTGGCGGCATATCTAATATGCCTATCCGGAACCGCATACATATCCTATAAGCGGAGCATTATTGCGTTGGCATGATCCAGCCTATCATACTGCTTCTAGATCTCATTGGTCATGGATGCCAGTATGATGTTGCGTACCTTGTGGTCATCCCCATGCCATTTTTCGAACGTCAAACGCTCTTCTGGCGAGGAACCTTCCGACAAGGTTACGGGAAATAGCTTATCCAGATCATAAGCCTGGTTTTCGTAATCGAGGACAATCCTCAGATTACGCAGCCAATCGTTGTAGTTCGTTACATTAAACTTATTAGTCTCCATAATCATAGATAACGGGTTCTTAGACATCTACATTCAAAATGTAAAGCAGAATTAGCAAACAAATTGTAATATTAATTCAAGTTTATGACATGGTCTTTAGTCATTCACCCTCCCACTATTTCTATGAAAGTCCACCACTCTCAAGTGGGGTTTCGGGAAATTATTTTCTAGTGGGCTTGGGATCCACAAACGTAATTCTCCATGCCCCGCTTTTACAATTCACATAGAAAAAGCTTTGTGGGAGGTATCCAATACCATTCTCATTCAATGAGATTCCCAAGATATTTTGCCTCACCTCTTTCACATGATTCCGAGGACTCCAAGCGAATCATGTTACTTCGGCGTTAGGCCCGACCCATCAACCAAATCATATCTCAACTGTCGCCCCACAACTCGTGAGATAGGGAAACAAGAGCATATTCCTTTGTTCGTAACAATAATGCAGCTTTCTTTCATTCCAAAACGTGCCACGACTCGTGAGACCACGCTTTAGAGGAAAGTAGCTTCCTCATTACATTATTACGGATGGAAGGCTTGGAATAATCAAATTATTTGATTTAATTCCATTCTGGGTCTAATATTTACTTGGACCATCCAAGTGAGAGTTCATCATTTTATTAAGACTGAGACCTCATCATTATTAGTATTTTTCATGCTTAAGATTTATACATATAATGTAATAAGATGCATTCCAAACACACCATACATCAAAGCATAAAAAAACTTAAGCACATGCAAAATAAGCCTAGCACGCCCCTGTTAGGATGATCACAAGCCCATTCCTAAGTGATCCACTAAGCCCGCAGTGGATCTATGGTCAAACTAGGGTAAACCTACACTATTACAATATTTACATCCCATTATCATTCTAATGGGGCCTTGTAAAAATTCCTCATTTGTTCTTTTTGACCTTCCATCATGGGCTCCGTCCACTGGACCTTCATCTCCTTGGAAGCTTACAATTAATAAAATAAATCCTCACAATCTAATCTACTCTCATTACAACTTAAAAGAAACCCCAATCATAAGTCGGGGGGAGTACATTAATAGAGAGGAAGAAAGCCTTATTATTCCAAGGCTAAAAATGATAGAGAGAAGAAAAACAAAGAGGCACACAGGCCTCACCCAACAATAAATTAAACCATACATAGGCTAAAAAGGGCTAGTGATCATCCTTATTGTTTATCAAATAAACAACAACAACAAAACACATTTACATCAAATATAAATATGTCAACACATAAATACATACCACGTATTTATAACAAGATATCCAATATCTAACCATAAACATAATTAAGTGTAGAAAATAATATATTAATAATGCAATTGAAAAAATGGATACCACCCATACAACCAATGTATAAACCATTTTAGTTTGGAAACCATTTCCAGAATAATCTAAGGCATCAAAAATAATTTTAGAAAAATTCAATTTAACTAAAATTAAAATATGCCAAAATTACTCACATTCAGAAAACAACAAAAATCAGAAAATTGAAATTTTCATAAAAAACGATGCAAAACGGCCCAGACGTCCCAGACCGGCCGACGGCCGACCACACGCGCGCGCGCACAAGCACCTCTGTCTGCGCTGCGTGCGCGGCCAGTGCGCACAGCACTGTGCGCAGGCCACTTGCCTGCGCTACCCGCCAGCACGCACGGCCAGCCGGCGCGCGCGCCCGGCCTGCGCACCTGCTCGCCCAGTGATCGGCCGGCAAGCAGCAGCAAGCAGACGGCTGCTGAACGTTTTCCAATTTTTTTTTTTAAATTTCTGCTGTAAAACTGAAATATAAACATGCATTTATAGAAAATCAAATTCTCATAAAATGCATAGATATTCATAATTTCAAAAGCAAAATTAACACATATTTTCATACATATAATCATGCTAGAAAAAACCGTAAAATATGCTTTCCAAAAGCATTTTAAACACAACCAACATGCTTAACACATTATAACATATAAATCCTTAAAGCCACAACATCGAACCGGGCTCTAATACCACTGAAAGAATCGAGTACGGCCCGGGAACGCAACGGAAGCGTAAAAACGTAAATTTAAGACATACTTGTTGATTTCAAAGAAATTCCTGAAAACTAGACTAGACATACATGCCCTTTCTTAGACGACAATTCAAGAATATCCAAAATAATTCCATCTTCAAGAAAAAATCGACATATACATGTACCCGGTGCACAATCAGATGGGGACTATAATTTCTTCAAGGCAAACAGACTTATATGCGATTCGATTAGTTCCTATTTCGGATCGAAATTATTATGATACAATTCTCATTGTAAGTATTCTTTTTAAGGCTTTCGTTAAACAACATATTTAACTGTTGGTCGTTTTGTTCCAACGTGCTTGTTGTGTTTTTGGTTTCAAAAACTGCTTTGAAAAATCTTATTGTTATTTCAAAATATTTACTACGATTGTTACACTTTTTCTAACAATCTAGAAGAAATTATATGTTTTGAAAATCAGATTTGTTGGAATGAAAATGGTTTTAGTTGTTGTTTTTGAGATTTAAAATTTGGATTTTTATTTTTAAAAAATCTGTAGTTTTACTTTCTGCTCCTAATCGTTAAAATGGCTGAAGCTATCTCTGTTGCTATTCCGATTGCCCCAAAAGCCGACTTATCGGAATGCCGGATAAGTTTTCGGGCCAATTTTTCAAACGTTGGCAACAACGGATGAAAATATGGCTTATGATGAAAGGACTTTTGTCGGTCATACAGGTGACTTGCCCTGAACCAACTAAGATCGATCCCAAAACTGCTGAGATTCCGCAGGTGGGTCGAGAGGGATCAAGTAGGTTGAGGAGCTATTTTGTCAGCAATGTCTAATACGCTATTCAATGTCTATTGTTCTGACTCTTACATTGCAAAATCGTTGTGGATGAGTTGGACAGGAAATATAATACTGAAGAGCAAGGGCTCGAAAAGTATTCTGTTTTCAAGTTCATGAAGTATCATATGATCGATGGAAGGTATGTAGCTGAACAGACGCATGAGATTATCAATATTTGATCATCCTCTGTCTGATGCAAAGATGAAGCTTTCTGAGAAGTTTCTGGTCATGTCCATAGTGGAAAAATTTCCCAAATCCTGGGAAAGTTTTGGCATGACACTCAAACATCAGAAAGGGGGACTGTCTCTAGATGATCTCATGGTCGCTATTAGCATTGAGGAAGAACATAGAAATCAGACCCATAAGATGCCTGTTGAGCACCAACCACGGGCCAATTTAATAATTAGAAAAAAAAAAGTGAATAACATGAACACGAACTCAAAAAGCATCAATAAGGCAAGGCCATCAAAAACAAGAAACCAAAAGTGATGTGAACAGCGAGGGCATCCAACGAGCTAAAGAAATTCAAGATCAATTGCACCAAGACTTAACCATTGGAAGTGAGCCAATGACAAGAGGAAGGTTGAAGAGAATGCAAGAAATAATTCAAGCCCAATCCGACTTAATATTTGCTAATGGGATCAAGTCACAATTGGAGGCCCGACATGAGTGCTTAATTTCAATAATTCAAGCCCAAGGAAGCCCATAATAAGAGCCCAAATTCGTCCAAGTGCAGCCAAGTGGTCAAAGAAGGCTTATTAATCACATTCAAAGTGCATTTATCACATAATGCACCAATTTTCGAATTCACATGGAAGACCATAAGTCTTACTTGTTTTTGACCAAGAATCCATAGTTTTTAGTCATATTTTGACTAATTATTAAATGTACATCCACCAAGGAGTCACTTGGGGATATGTGTGGTCAATTTGGAAGTGTTTTGGCCTATAAAAGGCATGTATCAACCATGCAAACGGAGACAACCAAGAATTTATCCAAGTTTAAGAAATATTGAGAGCGTTCTCATATTTTGGAGAGTTTATATCCTTATTTTAGCTTTAGTGAAACCTTGCTTTGTCAGTCTAGCATATTAGGTTGGTGATTCAAATTCACAAAGCCCCCAATTCGTGCTCGACCCAAGTGTGTCGTTGTGTGGATTGGTTTACTCGTGCTCGTGGTTGGTTGAATGTTCTAAGTTGCTGGTCACGTTCATATAACGTTGGTTGGCTATTTGCATTCCTCAGGTCACGGACCTCTTTATCCATTTCAAGCCTACGTCGTGAAGATCAGGCCACCATCGTCAATACCATATCATGAATAGCCCCTTTTTTTTCACTTTTCTACTCTTTTTTGGCCTTCTTTTATTCTTTTAGAACGAATTTTTCTTCTCTTTTTTTTTGTAAAGATAAAACTGATGGTAACAATGGGGTACGGAAGCTTGGTGGTGTAAGATAAAAGATAGGTGAAACTTGGGGTAACCTACCGTGTCAACCGAAGGCTCTGATACCGCATGATATGCTCTGATACCACATGATATGGTATTGACGATTGTGGCCCGATGTTCACGACGTAGGCTTGAAATGGATAAAGAGATCCTTGACCTGAGGAATGCATATAGCCAACCGGACGTTATATGAACGTGACCTGCTACTTAGAACATTCAACCAACCACGAGCACGAGTAAACCAATCCACACAACGACACACTTAGGTCGAGCATGAATTGGGGGCTTTTTGAATTTGAATCACCAACCTAATATGCTAGATTGACAAAGCAAGGTTTCACTAAAGCTAAAATAAGGATATAAACTCTCCAAAATATGAGAACGCTCTCAATATTTCTTAAACTTGGATAAATTCTTGGTTGTCCCCGTTTGCATGACTGATACATGCCTTTTATAGGCCAAAACACTTCCAAATTGACCACACATATCCCCAAGTGACTCCTTGGTGGATGTACATTCAATAATTAGTCAAAATATGACTAAAAACTATGCATTCTTGGTCAAAAACGAGTAAGACTTATGGTCTTCCATGTGAATCCGAAAATTGGTGTATTGTATGTGATAAATACACTTTGAATGTGATTAATAAGGCTTCTTTGACCACTTGGCTGCACTTGGATGAATTTGGCTCTTATTATGGGCTTCCTTGGGCTTGAATTATTAAAATTAAGCACTCATGTCGGGCCTCCAATTGTGACTTGATCCCATTAGTAAATATTAAGTCAAATTGGGCTTGAAATGTTTCTTGCATTCTCTTCAACCTTCCTCTTGTCATTGGCCCACTTCCAATGGTTAAGTCTTGGTGCAATTGATCTTGAATTTCTTTAGCTCGTTGGATGCCCTCGATGTTCACATCATCCATCATAAAAAGGAGAAAGATCATAAACATTAAAAGTAGCACTCACTCCATACTCACCGGGCAATTCAAGGACTCGAAATGGTCCATCCCCTCTTGGCATGAGCTTGGACTTCCTTCTATCCGGAAACCTCTCTTTCCTAAGATGCAACCATACTAGGCCTCCTGGTTCAAAGATAACTCGTTTCATTTCCCTGTTCGCACGGTTCACGTACTGTTGAGTCATCCTCTCAATATTAATTTTTGCCTTTCATGGATTTGCTTAACAAATTCAACACATTTCTTTCCATCCATGTTTACTCTCTCCTTCAAAGACAAAGGAGTTAATCAATAGGTGCAAGAGGATTAAAACCATAAACAACTTGAAAGGGCGAAAACATAGTAGTAGAATGGACATCCCTGTTGTAAGCAAACTCGACGTGCGATAGACACTCTTCCCAAATCCTCAAGTTCTTCTTCACAATTGTTCGCAACAAAGTTGAAAGTGTCCTATTGACCACCTCGGTTTGCCCGTCGGTTTGAGGATGACAAGTAGTAGAGAAAAGTAACTTGAGGAGTTGGGAAGAGTGTGAGAGAAAAAAAAAACAAAAGGGAAAAAAAATCAGATTATGTTATTATTCCTAGCTATACTTTGCTACTATCATTGAAAGCCAACCGATCTTGATTTCCCAAGTTGTACCCAGCTTTTTTAGACTATTCTCTTACTATGTATAAGTTTGAAATGTCCATCTACACATACTTGGTTGAGAAAAGAAAAGTTATTTGGAAATCTGAAAGAGTGTGACTTTTGCACTAACAAAGTTGTTTTCCTTGGTTTTGTTGTGAGTAGTGAAGGAATCACAGTTGATGAAGAAAAGGTCAAAGTTATCCAAGATTGGCCAACCCCTACCACTATTGAAGAAGAAGTTGTGAGGCTCCATGGTATACCACGAACTATAGTGTCTGATCGAGATGCCAAGTTCCTAGCTACTTTTGGAAAACTTTGTGGGGCAAGCTTGGAACCAAGAATTTATCCAAGTTTTAGAAATATTGAGTGAGTTCTCATATTTTGGAGAGTTTATATCCTATTTTCAGCTTTAGTGAAACCTTGCTTTGTCAATCTAGCATATTAGGTTGGTGATTCAAATTTACAAAGCCCCCAATTTGTGCTCGACCCAAGTGTGTCGTTGTGTGGATTGGTTTACTCGTTCTCGTGGTTGGTTGAATGTTCTAAGTAGCAGGTCGCGTTCATATAATGTTGGTTGGCTATTTTCATTCTTCAGGTCAGGGACCTCTTTATCTATTTCAAGCCTACGTTGTGAAGATCGGGCCACCCATGGTCAATACCATATCAAAAAGCAAGTAAACCCTGCTAGAACTGTGGGCAATGTTGGACACTGGGCCAAGGATTGTCCTAAGGAAAAGGCCAAGACTGGGCAGGCAGTTGTCAATATGGTTGTGGGAGGGTATAGCGGTGCTAGCACCTCAGAGCAACTAAAGGGTCTGTTTCTGTATAACCCGAACTCCTTACTATCTATGAACCTTTTGATTGGTTGATCGACACTGGAGCAAATGTGCACGTTTGTGCTAATAAATCACTTTTTTTGTCTTATCAGGCCAACAACGAATGGACAGTCAGTATGGGAACTCCAGTACAGCTGAAATACTTAGGATAGGAAGTGTGGACTTGAAGTTTCCTTCAGGGCACATTCTGTCTTTGAAAAGAGTTCACCATGTACCTACTATTAGGAGAAAAATTATTAGTGGTTCTGTAATAGTTAGTGAAGGCTATGAATTGACTTTTAAATTTAATAAAGTTGTTATTCAACAATTTGGTGTTTTTGTTGGTAAAGGCTATTTGGCCAATGGTTTGTTTAAAGTTCGAGTTAAATGCAATTATAATGCTATTTCTTATTCCATTATATTGAATGTTGAATCTTCTTCTTCATGGCATTTACTGATTAGGTCATTTAAATATAGGTTCAATCAAACGCATGATGAATTTTAATTTAATACCTAGTCATGAAATGGAACGAGGTCACAAATGATAAATTTGTGTAGAAGTTAAACAAGTTAGGAAACCTTATCAATCAGTTGAAAGGGATTCGGGAATATTTGATTTAGTTCACACTGATATTTGTGAGTTCAATGGAATTTTGACGGGACCATAAACGTTATTTTATCACCTTTATAGATTATTCTAGTAGATATTGTTATGTGTTTCTCATTAGAGGATAAGGATAAAGCTTTAGATAAATTCATTTTGTTTAAAAATGAAGCAGATACCCAAAATGGTAAGAAACTTAAACGATAAGATCTGATAGAGGAAGAGAATATGAGTCGAGTAAGTTTAGCTAATATTGTCAAAGTTTTGGCATAATTCACGAAGAGACTCATCCATATTCCCCTTCGTCTAATGAAATAGCTGAACGAAAGAATAGAACTTTTAAAGACATGATTAACAGTATTTTGCTAACCTCTGGGTTACCTAAGTATTTGTGGGGAGTCACATTGAATACGGCTTACCATATCCTGAATAGAGTCCCTCTGAAACACAATACGAGTACTCCTTTCGAGTTATGGAAAGGGAGAAAGTCAAGCCTCAAATACTTTCAAGTGTGGGGGTACCTAGCAAAAGTGTTGGTCCCAGAACACAAAAGAAAGAAATTAGGCCCTAAGACTGTGATGTTGTGTTCTTAGGCTATGTGGAGATAAGTTATGCCTTGAGGTTTCTGGTTATTAAATAAAAAATTCATGGCATTGAGGTCTACACAATAGTCGAATTTCGTGATGCAACTTTCCTGGAAGATGTATTTCCTATGAAAACAAGAATACCTCAAAGTGTTTCACTTGATGATTCACTTGCCTCCACTTCTATTCCTGAACATGTGAAAAAGATGACAAATGTGGGGGTTAATCCTAGTCGTACTAGTCCGACTTATGAAGAGTTAGATGAACATAGACGGAGTAAGGGAGCTAGGGTTGTAAAGGATTTTGGAGTGACTTTGTCACTTACAACATCGAGGATGATCTGGTAACCTTCAAAAATGCTATGGCTTTTTCTGAAGTCAAGCAATGGAAGAAAGTTGTCAAAAGTGAGATGGACTCCATTGTTTCTAACGGAACATGGGTTCTAGTCAATCTCCCTCTGGGATGTACTACTATTGGGTGTAAGTGGTTTTGTAAGAAAAAACTAACACCTGATGCGACCGTTGATAAGTTTAAGGCCATTTGGTGGCTAAGGGTTTTAAACAAAAGGAGGGAATAGACTATTTTGATACCTATTCTCCGGTAGCTCAGTTGACTACGATCCGGGTGCTTATTGCACTTGCTTCGGTGTCTAGTCTCCCGATTCACCAAATGGATGTGAAAACAGCCTTCTTATATGGTGAACTCGAGAAAGAAATATGCATGGGTCAACCTGAGAGATTTGTAGCTCATGGTAACGAGCACAAAGTCTGTAAACTTATTAAGTCTCTTTATGGACTTAAACAAGCCCCCAAACAGTGGCATGAAAAGTTTGATAAAAGTATTCTTGCATTTGGCTTCACCGTGAATGAGAATGACTAATATATTTACTGTAAGGTTAAAAAAGATAAGATCATAATTTTATGCTGGTATGTAGATGACATTCTATTAATAGGATCTTGTTTAGATATAATAATCGAAACCAAGTCATTTTTTAAGAATAAGTTGGAAATGAAGGATATGGGTGATGCTAATGCGATTCTCGGCATCAAGTTGACTCGTTTAGCTGATGGGATAGCCAATTCTCAGTCTCATTATATTGAGAAGATAATTGAGAAATTCGGCTATTAGAACAGTAGAATTACAAAGACACCCTATGATCCTTCTGTAGCTTTATTCAAAAATGAAAGTGGTGTTTGGTGGCACAACTAAGGTATTCCCAAATCATTGGAGTTTGCAGTATCTGGCAAATGGCATGAGACCAAATATTTCATTTTCTGTCTCGAAGCTACCTAGATACACTAGTTGTCCGAACAGAACCCATTGGGGAGCTTTGGATAGGGTACTAAAGTACCTGAAGGGCACGGTATCACCGGCCATACATTATGGCAAATTCCCTGTAGTCCTTGAGTGATATAGTAATGCTAGCTGGATAACCAAAAACTCTAGGAGTAATGGGTGTTCCGGATACGTTTTTACCTTAGGTAGGGAGTCTGCCAAACAGACTTTGATAACTCGGTCTACTTTTGAAGCCGAGTTATGTGCGTTGGATACAACTGGTACTAAGGCAGAATGGTTGTATGGGTTGTTATTACAACTTTCCATTGTAAACCAGCCTCTCCCACCTATTGTTGTACATTGTGATAGTTAAACCACATTAGCAAAGATTCGGAGTCGTAAATACAACCAAAAGACGAAAAAACAGATCTAAACTAGACTTAAGTCTATAAGGGCGTTAGTGTCAGATAGAGTTATACATTGACTTTATGGGAACAAAGGACAATGTGGCTGATCCTTTGACGAAAGGATTAGATCTGTCACAGGTACAGACATACAGATTGGGGATGGGACTGAAAATCCATTAGTAATATATCTACGATAGCAACCCAACCTTTCAAGTGGAGATCCCACAAAGAAGGTTCAATGTCGTCTTAACAAGTCGTAGGGTATGTAAGAGCACCAATATAGACTGATACTTTGTATCTTGCGTCTGTCTCCTGTAATTTTGGAAGGTGTTGTTACTGCAAGTATAGTAAGAGTTTAAACTCTAAATTGGGGTCAAGTCTATTAGACGATATGCTAGCAGTGCATTCCTAGAGATGCCCAACTAAGTAAGTGCAGTTGTTTGGCCGCAACTAAGAAATTGGGTTATTCCTGAAAGCATTCATAAACAGGATCAGGACGTGTAGCCTAACATGTCAACCATAAAGATCAACACAAAGTCGTCGGTGGCTTGTTGTTACTGACAGATGCTGTCACAACCATGGGCTCAAATTCAAGGCTTAGTTCCATTTGACCCCGTGATAGCTGATGTTAGATAACTTAGGCAGTGGTTCAAACCGGAAGGTACCATTGCTGAAAGCAAGACAGAGAAGCTTGAGTTCAAATCTATGAATTTGTGGGGGATTGTCGTAATTGGTCTATTTGATGCTAATTTGTAACAACAAAATATTCTAAAATATGGGTTCAATTACATGTTGATCCATAGATTAGATGTTGAGAAAATGAGGAAAATTGCTTTTGTCCCACATAGGAATATGATGAGGAAAAGGTTGGACTTTATTGTGTATATAAGGTATATGTGGGGATGAGTGTTTTACACTCATATTCTTTTATCCCACATTGGAAGTTTAAGACAAAATTAAACTCCTTATATTAAGTTCAAAGTTCAAGTTATATTTGACGTGTTATGGAGACTAGAGTGAACATGGGTTTGCCCCACACGCGCATCACTGGCGCCGCCCGTCCCGGCCCGGCCATGGGCACGGGCGTTAGGGCGAATGTCTCAGTCTCAATATATAACTTTTTGCAACAAAAACATTTGGGATTTTATCTGGATTAAAAACATAACACTGTTTCAAGTTTTAATCTTGTAAATCTGCATATTAACACACGTGAAACTGTTGCCCGATTTTCCTACTGTTTTTGCTCGTTTTGAATACCAGATTTAAATCTGGTTTTAAATCTACATTGATGGTTTTGACTGCTGCTTAATGGAGGCATAATTGCTGATTCAAAACTTGGATTAAATCCTTTTTAATGGTTGTTATGGCCAGCCTTAATTGCTGTTGCTGGCCTTGCCTATATAAGGCTGAAAAGGGCTCACTTCAAGACATAACACCTCTAAGAATCCGAATTTTCTTTCTCTCTCAGTTTTGCTCCAGCAAATCAGTGTTTCAACTCTAGGTTTTTAGCTACTGAGTGTTGTTCGAGGTGTTCCAACGCTATGGTGCAATACTGTTGAATTGAATTGTCTTATCCTGGAAGAAGTTGCGTAGTAACCAGTGCACAATCGGACGGAACGTATAATTTCTTCAAAACAAACAGTCTTATTTGGGATTTGGTTACTTCCTGTTTCGGACCGAAAATTGCTATGATATAATTCTTATTGTAAGTATTCTTTTTAAGTCGTTCGTTGAACAACATATCTAACTGTTGGTCGTTTTGTTCCAACGTGCTTGTTGTATTTTTGGTTTCAAAAACTGCTTTGAAAAATTTGATTGTTATTTCAAAACGTTTACTACAACTATTACACTGTTTCCAACACTCATCGCAGCATCAAAAACTTAGGGAAAAAAAAATTAGTACATTAACTTGGCTCTCGTTCAATTTTAGTACACTAACTTTGGTAATTATCACATTTTATACATTATGTTGCAATTTTACTTCAATTAAGTCCAATTGAGGGTTTTTGTTCCAATTTTTCGATCAATTGACCGGAATTTGCTGACGTGGCCAATTTTTGCTTACGTGTCCGGCAAAATTAACCATGTCAACACATGAAGTGGCAGGCAACTGACGTGGCGGGATGACTTGGATGTATTTTCTTCCATAAGGATGAATTTTAGTACACTAACTTTAACATAGTTTAATTTTAGTCCAATAACTTTGAATGAGGTGAAATTTAAGTCCCCTGTCATTGTGTCTAGGGGGTGTCACGACCCATTTATATTTATATTATAAAAAAAATTAAATATAAGTGTACCGCTGAAAATGGTACACTTATATATTTATGACTGGTCGCTAGTTCACCATTTATATTTATATTATAAAAAAAATTAAATATAAGTGTACCGCTGAAAACGATACACTTATATATTTATGACTGGTCGCTAGTTGAACTAGCGACCCGTCAATTTTTTAAATTTTTTTAATAGTCGCGAGCTAGGCTCGCGACCACCAACATTCTTTTGGGCTGGTTACGAGCTGCACTTACGACCAGACCTCAAATTTTTTTAAATTTGTTAATTCTTTATAATTATTAGTTAAAACTAAAATAATAATTTTTAATGCTTAATTAGATATAATTAATTAATAATAATTTGATAGTTGTTAATATAGCTATTAAATTAATTAATTAAAGAATAATTAATTTAATAATATAGTTGTTAATATTAATTATTAAAATTTTGATAATATAATTGTTAATCATAATTTAAAAAATAGATAATTATATATTTGATAATTATTAATAATTTGATAATATATTTTTTAATTATTTATAATTATTAATAAAGTTGATATTAGTATAGCAGAGATCTTTTTCTTTTCACACTTTTCAGTTCCATTGGATCATCTATTTTTTAAACTATGATTAACAACTATATTATCGAATTTTTAACAATTAATTTATATCAAATTAATTAATATTAACCACTATATTATCAAATTAATTAAAATTGTCTTAATAATATTACATTCTGTACGAAAAAAATAAAAATATTATATTATTATTATAATTATTATAATTATAATAATGATCACGAGTCCTATAAGTATGGCGTTGGCATTGTTGTCGAGGTCTTTTTCTTTTCTCACTTATCAGTTCAATTGGATCATCTATTTTTTAAACTATGATTAACAACTATACAATTAAACTTTTAGCAATTAATTTATATCAAATTAATTAATATTAACAACTATATTATTAAATTAATTAAATTTTTTTTAATAATATTACATTCTATATGAAAAAATAAAAATATTATATCATTATTATAATTATAAATTATAATAATGATCACGAGTCCTATAAGCATGACGTGGGCATTGTTGTTGGGGTTTTTTTCTTTTCTCACTTATCAGTGCAATTGGATCATCTATTTTTTTAAATTATAATTAACAACTATATTATCAAATTTTTAATAATTAATATTAACAACTATATTATTAAATTAATCAATATCGAATTTATTATATTAATAGCTACATTAAGAACTATCAAATTAAATATTAATTAATTATATCTGATTAAGCATTAATAATTATTATTTTAACTTTAACTAATAATTATAAATAATTAATAAAAAAAAAATAAAATTTGAGGGTTGATCGCGAGCGCCAACCCAAAAGAATGTTGGTCGCGAGTTGGGCGACTATTAAAAAAATTTAAAAAATAGACGGATCGCTAGTTCAACTAACGACCAGTCCTAAAAATATAAGTGTGCCGTTTTCACTGGTACACTTATATTTAATTTTTTTATAATATAAATATAAATGGGCCTCACGACAAAAACGCAAGAATTGATCCTATCCCTGCTAGGCCGACAATTGGTTCTGATCAATAGGCTGCGAGCAATAGTTTCCAAAATTATTCCTTCTGGGCAGACCTTATTTTCTACAAGCAGTATGTGCTGGTTTCGAAAGAATCGAGTCTCATTCCTGCACTCATGCAGGAATTTCATTCTACATCGTTTGGGGGTCACTCGGACGTCAGGGCTACGGTGGTAAGAGTTTCGGCCACCTTTCGATCTGTCAATATAACAAATATGACCCCCATTGTCCTTATGGCCTTCTCCAATCTTTTCCTATTCCAGAACAAATCTATGAGGACATTTCAATGGATTTTATCACCAGCCTCCCCCACTCTTTGGGCAAAAAGAGTTATTTGGGTTATAGTGGCCAGACTCACTAAATTTACCTCCTCCATGGAGCTCCTCGGACCAATTGTCAGCGACCGTGACCGCCTGTTCGTCAGTTCATTTTGGTGCGAACTTTTCTGGCTACTGGTTACCAAACTGTCCTTCAGTAGCTCATAACACCCCCAATCGAGATGGTCAAGGGGAAGTCATCAACCGCTGCCTAGAGCATTGCTTTGCCGGTGAGGAGCCACGCCAGCGGTCCAATACTTGCCCCTTGTAGAATGTCGGTATAAGACGGCATTTCAACGCTCTATTTGTAGGTCACCTTTTGAAGCCCTTTATGGACGGCCGCCACCGTCAATCGTCTAACGTCTCCAGCTCTACACCAATTTCTTCTCTAGATAACACTCTTCACACACAAGCCCAAATTTTAGCTCGTCTCAAAGCTAACCTGTTGAGATCTCACCACCATATGGTTCATCGGCCAACGCGAAACGCAGGGATATCATACCTTTGCTGAAGGTGACCGACTTCTCTTGAAACTACAGCCATAACGCCAGAAATCGGTTGAGGGAGGTCCGACCCATAAGCTAGCAAAGCGTTCGGATGGCCCTTTTTGAGTACTTCGCCGAGTTGGAGTGGTCGCTTACGAACTCGAACTACCGCCGTCGTTCAAATTCTTAGTTGGGTATGACCTTTAGATTTCTAATTTTGTTCGTACCGTGATTGCTTCCAAAGAAGTGAGCCCTTCAGTTCAATTTCCTTCGTTGGGTGACATGACTATTTCAGACCAAAAATTGGAATCCTTGACAAGCTATTTATAACTCTAGGCCCATACAAATCACTTGGCAGCTAGCCAAGTAGCATGCAGTTGATTTTTTTTTTTTTTATAGGATTAAATACAATTATCATCCAAAAGTATTCATCCCACATCAATTACTCTTCAAAAATATTAAAATATTCAAAAACCATCCTAACCTTTTAATTCATTTCATTTTTAAATTCAAAAAATTTATTTTACCCTTACTAAAAATTACTTTTGAAAAAAAATTAAAAGAAATTTTAAAATACCAAAATCACTCTTTTTTGAAACTTTGTCTAATTCTAGTTTCACTTGTTCATCGAGCTCTTTTTATTTTTGTAATCTTAAAGTACTTGAAGTTCATTTTATTTTAGTTTCCCTTGTTTGTCAAACCAAATTCAAAATAAACTTATACATGCATATATATATATATATATTTATATATTTACTTAAATAGATATACAATTAATAAAATCGAAAGAGTTAATCATGAGCTAATAAGAAAATATACAATTAATATATATTTCTATATATATGATAATTATATAAATGTGAAAATTATATGAATGTATCAATTATTTTTTAACGTGGTTTGACAAATAAGTGAAACTAAAATAAAATGAACCCCAAATACTTTAAAATTATAAAAAATAAAAAAAGCTCGATGAACAAGTGAAAATAAAATTAGATAAAACATAAAAAATAGAATGATTTTAGTATTTTAAAAATTCTTCTAATTTTTTTTTCATAAATCAATTTTTAATAAGGATAACATAGACTTCTTGAACTTCAAAATTAAAGTATTAGAAGGTCAGGGAGTTTTTTTGAAAGTTTTAATACTTTACGGGGGTAACTAATGTAGAGTGGATATTTCAGAAGTAGTAACTGTATTTAACCTTTTTTTCATGCAGGTAATTTCCGGACAATAAATTAAAAATGACATTAAAAACAAAAGGCAGCCCAAACTAGAAAGGTAAGCAGCATCAAAGAATGGAACGGGCTTCCGGGATTTTCTATGGATTCCGAAAAGGCACAATGTCAAAACAGAAGATCTTCCATGTGTTGGCTCCTACATGAAAAAATACATACAGTTCTCAAGTAACCGCAGACAACTTCTCTCTCAAGCAAATTTCTCTTGAGCACACTAATTGAAAGATCCTCTGCACAGATAGACGCTGATCACATACTATTCATTCTTAAAGCAGAGTGCATGAACAGTGTAACTAACTCAATTACGAGTCTCTGAGACTTCATATAAATTGGAAACTTACTCCTAAAAAGAACTTGAACGAAAGCGTTGAAGTATCTTCGGGATTTTATGATGCAGCTTTGGCTTTTGTTTTCTGCTTCTTGGAATCCAAAGTGGCCAGGCCTGATCCTAATCCCACGGGAGCCTGAGCTTGCTGACCTGGTTTGGAATGGTCAACTTCCGGTTCTTGTACTCCATTTGAAGTTTGATTGTTCGATTCTTTCTTCCCCTCATTGTTCGTCTCGTTTCCAGCATCTGGTGTGGCTCCTGAGTTTATTATGTTAAGGAGCTGTGTAAAAGGCGGTAAAGCCTGTACAGGAACACCATGTGAGCGTGTCAAAAGACCCTTCGCTGCTGCTTTTTTCCTCACTTCAGCAGCAGCTCTAGCGGCTCTTTCATCAACACCCCTTCCTCGAGGAAGGGTTTCACCGAGGACCGGACTGTTGAATGATTTGTTTGCCGGGGCACCAGAACCCCCAGCTACAGCAGCCGCTTGAAATGCTTGTATCAAGTCTGGATGAGCCTGCGGTGTATATAGAATTCAAATATAATGCATGAATATTTACTTGTATAATTAATCATCTAACAAAATATAACATAAATTCATTAAATTACTTATTTAGAGCAACTCATTCAGCCAGCTTGATGCTCGTATCAGGAAACTTTTGGTAGGTTGTAAGACGTAAGGCCCAAACCTCTACAGTTAAGACATCCTTAGCTGAGATTCAACTATGTGGGGATATCTATCCATCTACAGGATGTATGCTTTGATTTTCTACCAGTAATTGTATTAATTAGTCTTTGATATGTTAATATAACGAATGATGTAATCAATCTTTTCTCTCAAACATATAAAAAGAATTAAGAAAAAAGAACATTGCATCAGCTCCAGATAGACCAGGGGTGCACATGTTCAGATTTAATCCATAAAAACTTATGCGTATTATTTTTTTTTCTGGAATTTACTTTTCAAAGCAATCAAAGTGGTGTTCAGACATATATCGTGACTTAATATCGAACCAGTATGAAGTTTACCAATTTGATCAAGAACTGCAGGCAAGAGGTAGGGGCTGTAGGGCCGCTCAGTGGCACACATAAAACAGGTTGGGTGATTCCGTGTTTTCCTTTCATTTTGTTACCAAGTACAGACAGATATATGGAAACAAGGAGGAGAATGGACGTAGTAAATACCTTCAATATATCAATAGCCTTTTGAGCAGAAGCAGAATTCAAAGCCTGACCTTTCTGCTTTTGTGCATTCATCTGTCAATACAAACAATAGTTATTTTCTTTCTCCAGCAAGTGGGTGGCTTGGCAGGAACGGATATCCATTTGACCAAGAGTAATAAAAAACATGTACGAACACGAGAAAAAATGAATCATGAAGCGACTAGGATAGAAAATTACTCGCAACTCACGCATCTTAAACGTTTTCATCCAGTTCTGAGAATCCTTTGTCCTAGAGTCATCCTCACCAAGTTGTTTTACGAGAATATCATATGTTTTCTTCTCATGCTGCAATATCAAAGATCAATAATAACATGAAGGCACAATTATCAATTGGTTCATAGAATAGATATCCCGCTTTCAGAACATACCTGGTGAGAAAGCTTGAAAGCTCCCATACAGTTAAATGCGATTGCCAAAGCATGATAGCACACAGCAGTTTGAATATGTTCCTCTCCCAGCAGTCTTTCGTTCTTTTTCAAGGCTTCTTGTAAATATCTAAGGGCTGTATCCATCTTTCCCATATCTTGATACATCATTGCAACATTTATAAAGGTAGCAGCAACATCAGGGTGATCTGGGCCAGATGACAAACTTAACAAAAGCAATGCCCGTGACATATGGCGTAATGCAAGCTGTGTCTGGTTAAGACCGTGGTAGAACAAAGCCATATTCCCGTAACTAAAAGAAATATGATTCACTATTAATAATCTCAAGGGCACATAGAGTGACAAAAAAAATCCAGAGCTACCATCAGAGAACTATAATATTAGCAGCGGGCATGCATCAAGACACACACTCACAGCAGCACACATAAGGGGCCCAAAGGTATCACCTTTTTTCTCTCCCTTCTTTTCGCCAACACAAAAATCAACTATAACATGTTAATAGGTATGAGATCAGATCATAGAACTGGAAGCGGCTCCATAAGAATCAATCTATCCATAAATACTTTAGTCAGCACTAAACTAACTATATACTAGTGCAGATCCGTAGAAAAGAATATCAGGCAAAGAAACTTATTATACTTGTTCACAGAAAATTTTGGAATGACCTATAAATGGATAATATGAGAGGAACAGCGGAAAGGGTTCATGCCTGTGAGCAGTGTCAGGGTGGTCTAGTCCAAGGCAGCGTTCATTTATGATTAGTTCCTTGTGCTGTTGCATTATTGCTCCAGCCATATCTCCAGCATGATACAAGACCATGGCCAAGTAGCTGTAACCAAAGGCCAATATTTCAGTAGCAGTCAAAATATGCGTCAAATTTCAAGAGCCAGTATCATTCAAAATATTTAAAGTACGATATGATCATGAAGATGCATAAGCATGTTTTACGAGAAATACCGGCAACAATTTGCAACCTCCCGATGCATTGGACCAGTGACCTGCATTAACCATTGGAACATTAACATCAATCCTAAAAATCAGAAGTACCAAGAGATAAGTACTACTTTAATAATCATACCTGCTGGAGAATCGCGAAAGCTTCAGAAAATGCCGTGTAGGCCTCGCTAAGCATTCCCTGAGAAAAGCAATCGAAGTTCCAATTTATAATCATAATATAACAAATAAAAGCTCTTTCACAAAAATTTTAATATCTGGAGATAAATGTCCGAACTGTGATTTCCTTCTCCTCATAAATAGCAGGTGGAAAATAATCTGGAAGTTTGTATTTTGTATTGTATAATGAAAAGAGAGAATGGCCTTTTACTAGCAAAGTCTCCTTAACTTTTAATAAAATAAACCAATGAACTATTACCGAGTCTCTTTATGTCACCAGCATTCATCTAAACATTACTATCCTCAAGAACAAAGACAAATTCCCCAACTATATGTATACTTACCAGGTAAAGCAACACGAGATACATATAATTTCGAATTTCATCATGACAGATCAAAGTAATACATACCTCGGCTAATTGAACTTTGCCAGTTTCAACCAGATCTTTGGCTTCGGAACAGACTGGAATTGAATGCTTCACTACTGGTTGGATATTCAATATATCTGAAACTTGGAAAGGTGCCGCAGCATCAAAATCATACTTGCAAGCAGCAATGGTGATACCAACCTGTCCAAGGTACAATATATAGTCATGCAAACGATCTGGCATTGGAATGAGCTTCAGTGCCAAACCATACATGCATCCAGCAATAACTCTTCCTTTATTTGTGAATGAAGAACGATAATTCAATGACAAAATTCTACCCTAAACAAATAGGAAAATAACCAAATTTACACAATGGTGCTGAATCACCGGTTTATGTTGAAGTATGGTATTTCCATGTTATTTAGACCTCAATATACAACTATTACATGCCAGAAAAAGTATCTTTTGAAGCACAAAAGACCTAAAACATCCTCAGAGATTTCCAACAATAAAGTGCATTTATCTTGAACAGCATAACCTTATTTTGCTGCAAAGTTTCACCTGGAGAGCATATCATGATTATTAAGTGCATATCAGTA
Source organism: Sesamum alatum (assembly GCA_034509735.1). Classification (NCBI taxonomy): domain Eukaryota; kingdom Viridiplantae; phylum Streptophyta; class Magnoliopsida; order Lamiales; family Pedaliaceae; genus Sesamum; species Sesamum alatum. The sequence goes on from JACGWO010000011.1 coordinate 16,009,089, forward strand.
GTTGTCCTCTTTCTCTTCCACTAGGTCCATCCCTTTAGTAATAAAAATTTTCTAAGGACCATATGTTATGTCAAGGGTTGATCCTGGTTCATTCCTCTCTCAGAACGCCTTCATACTTCTCCAAGCCCATGATATCAGGTTCATTTGGCTTAAGAATGCTGGTTTGTTCCAACCCTCTCTAGGAAACTTACCTTGCAAGCCCCATTACAAGATACCAACATTGTGGGTAATCAAAGGTATATGTAGCTATCCTTTTGGTATCAGGAAGGCTTCTCAAAGAAGGAAGCACCAGCTTCACTGGACATCCTGAGAAATTTGTATATAGAAAGTATGCAAAGACAGAAGATATCCTTCCACCAAACACATACAATTGCCTGTTAATCCTTGAGCATGAGAAGTCCGACTGCCTCATAAAACGACAGAATAATAAGAAAAAGCAAGAAACTTGCTGCCATCTAGGAAGGTAGAGCATCAATAGCAATTGCATTGCACCAACTAAATTAGTGCCTGGTGAACTGTTGGAAAAGAAAAACATCACTAGCACATCTGTTGAGGAAATACTGAGAACAACGGACAGACAGACAAATGCCTAGTTAGTTACTAATCCACCTTGTGCCACCATATCATACAACAGTGGACTAGAAGTATGTGGAGAAAAGAAATATGGTGGTTTGAGTTTGAAAACTTTCATACTTTCGACCGCACGTGGTTACCACATTACACAGTGTATTTCTGCACCCAAGTGAGTAGAGCCTAATCGAATTGTGAGCCATTAGATGCATTACGATGATGCCAAAAAGTAAAGTGCCGCTACCACCGTGCATGATATAATGACAACTTGGGTGGAAGAACATGAGCCCACAGACATATATGTTTATACTTGTTTAGTATTTTATTTACATATAGAAATATGAATATTACATATATGCATCCTTTAATATCTATACTAAATTCATTTACATGTAATGACTAACTGGGCAAGCTTGTGGTGGTTGACCAAAACCGTAAACCGGCATATTTGCAGCCGGATCCCGAAAAAGATAACCAAATTCCACCCCATTCAGCAAGGGTAACCTATTAAACATGCCCTATTGCCATCCCAATAGAAGGTGAAATGACATGACAAATCATGGAAACAACCATTCTTCGAGCCGGTGCCACAGGGCATGGCAATCGTTGCTGCCATAGTGTATACACATGCAAATAAAGTTGGCATTTCTCAAGAATAGAATTTTAATTTCCCATATATAAAGTAAAATTTTAAAATTAGAGACATAAAGTGGAAGAGAGAAACAGCCACTTTTACATAATACACAATGAAAGTGTGTCCAATTGAATTATTTAAACGTACTCATAACTAACACCTCTAGTTACTTGATATGTTGAACCCCAAAAGAGAACAGCTTGTCATAAGCACATTGTTCTCCAATCAGAAAATAGGAACTAGAGTTTTGTCAAGAAAAAGTTACCTTTTGGCAAAGATTTCTTATAACTGAAATTTTCTTCACCTGATGCCTTGCGTCTTCTGGCAACTCAAACTGCAGACCGGATAGTTCAACAAAATAAATGTGCAATTCTACCAAGACACTGAGACAAATAAAATAAAGTCAATCCAAACTCCAGAACCTGGTATTTGAGTTTTGCAAATTCCTGAATGTCAAGCCATAAACTTTCAGAGGTAATACTCAAATACAAGGACTGCTTCTTTCTCACAAATCCTCCATTTCGTAACTTAGCTTGTGCCTTTGAAGACTTTCCAGAAGCATGATGTCCTGAATGAACCTGTAAAACATACTTACTAGGATTCAGGATTAAAGATATTATTATATCACACGCCCAAATATAAACATGGTGCCAACGGTTAGTAACAATCTCATGACTAAGTTTAGATATCACATGAAAAAAATACAAACGACAAGGTGCAAACTGTTAGTAACAATCTAATGACAACATCATTATGAAATTTTGATATGACGAGAACACTATTCTCCATGATTCAGTGCATCTGTTTACAAAGAACTTCCTCAATGCAATGCAGAGAAGCAAGCAACAAAGCTTCCAGAGGAAGAGAGCAGAAATCAATAAATATCGGATATCACAAGATAAACAACGTTTGACAATATTAATGGGGCACATAATATACCTTTTTTTGGTTTTTTGAATGTGCACTGTTTGTAGCACCTCTAGTAGAAAGAGCCTGAACTTTTCCTACGAAACAGTTGAAAATATGTGAAATTGCATGCCCAAGATCATGATCCGCTGTATCTCTTAAAACGTCCTGCATGTTAAGAGATTGGCCAGAAATTAGGCAAACTTCACGTAAAGCCCAAGAAATTACATATAATATTGGAGATAGATAGTTTCACCATAGAGACTTAAATCTTGACCAAATAAAAAGGAATCAATAAGAAGCACAAAATATTTCATTGAGAAACACAAATGAAACTAACACAAGTAAGCTGCAGGTAACAGCTTCAACCTCTATCCCACGTGTCACTATCAAGCAGGGGTTCCATATCTCAAAAACACCAAAAAGGAGTAGGTAGAAAGTCTAGCATAGAAGGACATCCAGAATATTACATGATTCATGGATGAAACCAGCCTATCAAGTGCAAGTGAGAAAACTGGAGACAAGCACAACAAATTGATCCGAAAAGAACGCAGTTTAAATGGATCAAACAGAACTAAAAGGTCATAAAGAAGCCAATACCGAAAACTCTTCCTTAGCACCCAGCATGAGATTGCCAGACAAATGCAAAGATATTATACAAAGATTAGATATTATATGTAAAGAAATATAGATTTGCATTTTGTTAAGACCAGAAGGACAAAATGATAAAATAAGTCAACACCTCTCTCAGATTGGATGCCAACCCACCTTTGAGTTAAATGGTAAAGCTAATTTCAATGCGAACTCCAGTTCCATTTCTGGATAAGTAGGTGGGCACAACCAAATGAGCCTAGAAAGACTAGGCACCAAAATGGTATCTTGACAATGATCTTCAAACATTACCATTAGAAGAAAGGTTCAGCTAATAGTAAATAATCTTGAGGATTTGATACCCAAGATAGATTGAATAAATTATTAAATCCCAGCATTTGTAGTGGGGACATGATTGTCAACCTCTCGACCAACATTTTCGTACCATGACTATCTGGGTTCATGGATTTGGAAAATAATCAACAAAACCGAAACTGCATTTCAGGAGATGACCACCTCTAATACTATCATCGCCATGTTATCTTTTCTTTTTTCTCTGTGATAGGCCACCCATATACAACATATAGCCTCACCGCAGCTAATATGAAACCAATGCAAAGCTTATGCACTCAAGTTAAAACAACCATAAGAGTAAACAAACTGCCCATCAGAAGCAAGCAAAATAATATTGTAAGCACATTTGAAAAAGAATTCGTAGTCACAGTCTTGAATGTAATGTTAATTACTAAGTCCGGACCTAAAATAGAACCCCAAAAATAAGTTGCGAAATAATTATCTTTCTTTCATTTTTCAGGATTCCCATATTCTTTAATATACGGATAAATGAAAATATTGCGAATAACCTAGTCAAGGAAGTCCACAATTAAGTGTCCCTTTTAGACTAGAATAAAGTTGAAACTTTGAGGTCTAAGCTAAAGTGTTCCCACTCCTTAAATAAGATTAAGATTTACAGGAAACCCATAAAAGAATGTCAGACATGACAAAAGACTGCTAATGCAGCACGTGAGCGAAAGTAAAGTCCCAATAGTGAGGCCCTTTATCTCCCAAATCTGCATTCCAGCTCCAAGAGTTCCACCCAAAAACGAAATGTGTTTGATTGACTTTCCTCGCCTTTCTAAAAAGACCCAACACATGCCAAAAAGAAAGAGAAACATATCCTACTCTGCAAACATCTTTCCCATATATACACATGCATTTTCCAATTATTACATATTTTTATATATCTTTATACATAATTAAATCTTGACATCAATTAAGATGATAAATATGTACATCTTTTAACCATTGGAAAGTTTGTGCTATCACTAACCAATTAGAAATATTTTCCAAAAACCAGATGAAATACTAACACATTGCCCAAGTTTTCTCAGAACACTCCTTTTCCTAGACAACCGAAACAGAAACATCACCAAAAGTGAACCTCACATTAGTTTTAGTATACTTTAGCTCATTCATATTTCTTGAAGTAAGCGCAATATCTTAGGAAACCCTAAATTCTGGGCCATGAAGAGAGAAAAGATCCACATTTATAAATTTAAGAGTTACTGAATTAGGCTTGCATATGATCATCAGCAGCCCCACCAAACAGTCAAAGCACTAGTTAATGTTTATTAAGACTGCCTTTGAATGGTGGATAATTGAAGAGTAGCTGAGAGAATGCTAAAGTGCCTGATAACCTGTTAGTTACCTTGACGATGTGCTTAGCGGATCTGACAATAATCTCATTGGAACAAAGATCCCATATATGAGGCATATGTCTGGTCCCTTCAGCTACCTGTGCCACCAATTAAAATAGATGAGTACATCGAAATAGATAACACAAGCCACCGCAGCCTCTTAGTTGTCGTTCAAGAAACCTGAGTTTCCAATTCAAGCAACATGAAAGACAAGGCGATATATAATATGAGAAGAGGGATTACACCCACGAAAGATGGCTCTTACCTTTCCAATATAACGAACATTAATCCCATGAGCATGGAGTGCTTCAGTGAAAGTTTGTCCATCCATTGGTGAAACTTCAAGGGTGCTAAGATCATGTATGAATTTAGGCAGTACAACATCTTTAAGATATAGACTTGCTTTCCGCACATTTTCCTCATCTGCAGCTATCTCCTGGAATTGTGAAAATTTTAACAACATAACTTCATGGGATTATTGTGCAAAGGAAAAGTTTTCGAAGATTATATTAGCTACCTCTGGATTCCCAGCTAGCTTAAATTCAGTAAAAACGTTAGGATTGAAAAGTATCTGTTTGCTCAGGTCTTCACTCTTTGAGTGAGAAACACATTCTTGAACCTTCTGCTTTTCACCATCCACAGCATCCTGTGGAGAACCATTTACAACGAAATGTGAGCAGAAACTAGGTGAAACATGTAAAATATGTTATACGCCCACGCAACCATGACAGATTATATGCCCATGCAAACACCACAGACAACTAAAATCTTGTATCCTACCACCACCAATCCCTTGATTAAATCTTATGAGCTTGAAGTGGGTTAAGAGTGCATTTCTCGGTTATCCTTTCCATTTGACGCAAAAGCAAATTATTATTGTACGATAACTGAATGTGATAGGATTTAGTCACACTATTGAACATGGAGTCATGGACGATACATTTGAAAGAAAAAATTTGACTCTTTCTCCGAAATTGCAACTACTCAATGCAAAGAATTTGATTCTAAGGTAAGTAAATACTAAATACACAAGCCAGCTTACAAAAGTATCATGATAGGAGCAAGTGCCAAGTGCTTTCTGTTTCCTCTCAAACTTTATGATTACTATTTATCTCCACAGAGAATTTATCCATCACTGAAATCAAGCATATAAAAACATGAGGGCAAAGTGTAACCTACTACCAATGAAATACGAAAGAACTAAGCATCAGAAGATATTATCTTGCCCACTCAACCTACTAGCAAACAGCATCAGATGTTGTCTTGCTTATTAGATTAAAGAGTTTAACCACATGCGCGAGCCAATTACACAATCCAATCGCTGGTTAATTATTTCAACAGAAGAATAACATGTGAAAGTCAAGTTGCATATGTCTCCCGCAGCAAGTAGCACACACTCGAGAGGGTTTTTAAATCCCAGATATCATTATGCAGGTCTTTCCTTGTCAATTTGTTCATTGTATCAAGTTCTAGGATCCCTTAGGTCCTTTGTGCATCTGAGTGGACTCAATCCAAAGGACAGGTAATATTTAATGCAAGCTGAAAGCAGTCTGAACAATGAAAAGAACTAACTCCTCGACGTATGACTTTTTTACTGGCATGATTTGATAGAAATAATGCTAGCAGCATCGCTTTCTTTATAATTTGATGAGACAAGGGAATGCATGATGGATGAAAACCCCAATTCACACATCCAACTATAGATGCATGAGAATCCTCAAAGAGGATATCTGGCGGAAAAAGTCCTGCACTGTTGCATGTTTACTAGAGAATGCCAGTATGCTTTGCCAACTTGGTCTAGATTGATATCCTCGAAGAAGAGATTATTGATCTAGGTTGATATCTCCAAGATGATATCAGTAAGCACCTAAGCATAGATGAAAGAACGCCTGATACTATTATATATGTGTAGACGGAGTCATTGCATGCATAGCCTACATGCTTATATTCATTTTCACCAGAGGATCCCGATCCCATTCTTGCTATCTTTCATGTCAAAGCAAATAGAAACTATTCTCACAAAGATCCCTAATACCTGTTCACTCGTTGATGCTGCATTTTCCTCCACTTTCACCAGCTCTTCAGCACTACTGGTAACCAAAGAATCAGAAGCAACAGGATTCTCTACTCCTGATTCGCACCCAGACTTCAACCTCTCAGACGCTTCAGTCTTTTCGTGCATAAGAAAGAAATTAGTATAAGAATACAAAATGCCCAATATCATTTAGAAGTGCCAACTGGAAAGCTGAAGCTTACATGGCAAAAGGCAGTTATAAGTTCAGGCCTCAAAATACAAAATTTAGAACCTGCTCCCATATAGTTTGCATCACGAGGAGTGACTCTCATCAGGTCCAAAAGATAATGCCTGGATACAGGACAGCATAAACAGCATGAAACAAGAGACACCAAAGATTGAGTCAAGAAAAAGCTACAAAGTTACATCCTCATTGGTTACCATAACAGCCAAGAAAAGGTTTGTGTATGTTGCTCGGAATGTTTTAGCGAGTCGACAAGAAGAAAATGTATAAGATGGACAAAGAAGGTAATATAAGTACATAATGATAAATCTCGCCAGAGACTTCCCACATTTCACATGTAGCTGATACTTGACTAATAGGGTGAACATGGTCAATTGGGGAATAGAGTGATCATGAAGTTTCTTGTAAACAAGTTATCCTCCAATTGAAACCAAAAAGAAACAAGAAGATGTATTAAAAAAGGGCCTCATTAAGGAAATTGCCATTGTTATAATTGCAATTTTTTCTAGCTGCAAAGGAACAGTAGATAATTCACCAAGGAAAAGAAGATATTCAGATAGGCTAATGAAAGAATCTAAAAAACAATCTGAAGCCAAGTTCACCTGTCATCACTACCAACAATGCCCTTGCACTCAACTGGTGCAGCTAGCTTGAAAACATTACCAGATCCATCGAGCACGGTGTGCTCCTTCAGATTAAGACGTTTGGCTGCTTCCAGTACCTAAAAAATAATCAGAGTAAGCACCACCACTGGTGTTGTGATGAGTTGGCTAATAAATATTGATATGCTAAGGAAATTATGACAGATTATAAAACTGCTCCATATCCAAGACACAGACAACAAAAAATTTTAACAAGCAAAATGGCAAAGTTGCAGTGATGAGAATTAGAAGCCAATTCGTAATTCCTTGACTTTTATGGAATGGAGTTTCACCCGGTAATAAGCAGCACGCTAACGGCTTGGTTGAAGAAATGATATATGAAATCAACCAAGCAAATCAAAACATCGTCGTGATAATGAATGTTTTAACTTCTTTTATAATTCATTGCCAAACCCCTCGAGGTAGGAATCCTCCCCCCCCCCCCCCCCCTTCCACCAGAAAGAAAAAAAAAATCAAAGTATGATCGTGATGATCCTGATTGCTACTCCCACTAGATGCATGACACCTGAAGAAGGCATCCTATACCATCCTTCCAGCAATAAAATTTTAAGGAAACAGACTCCTGCATCCATGACAAACAAATGTTGATGGCCGAATTCCGATCTCACCTAGTCAGAAGATCTGCAGAATTGCATCAGCAGTCCTAAATTGCAGAATTACTTTTTCCAACTTCAATCGATTTTTATTAAGTAGGAAAGGCAAGAAATAAGTAAATAACAGATAATGCACACACATTTGACTCTGAGTAATTTCAGAAACAAGCAAAAGCCTAAATATCTCCAGAAATAATTAAGAAAACAGAAGAATACTGCTACAGGCATATGACAATGCTAGAGGTATGCATATCAAAACTTTCTATGAGTTAAGTACTCTTAGCATTCACACACAAATATCTTGTTCCAATGATTTCCATGCGACATGTGAGGCATAGAACTATGTAAATAAATTGATAGTAGAATGACTTAGCTCGTTTCTACCTTTGCGTGAAAGGCTTCATTCCAGCAAATTTTCTTGCCATTGTCAACAGAACCATATAGAAGGGATTCTGATTTATCACCTTGAAGGATTCCAGGCAAGACACTCTGGCACGAGGAAAGGAATTATATTCCATAAACCAAAAGTGTTTAGCATCTTATTCTTGTAGTACATTAACTACCATATTTAGATAAAATTGTTAGAATGAAAAACTTGAACAAGCCAATTCAGTAGCTGGTCATACAGAAAGGAGTGAGAACTGAAAACCAGGGGTCGGCGGGGTCTCACTGTGGTTAACACAAAAGATGCAAGTTGGAGAACAGAAAAGGATACTTTACAACAAAACACCTACTGGTAGAAAACTTCAATGCATGCATATAAATAGATTAAGAAACTTAATTTTCCTCAAACATCTAGCTGAAACTCTATTCTGATCAGTGCCATGTCTAAAGTTATAAAGAGACCAAACATTCTGTTGGAGATATGTGTGAGTAGAGATGCACCTGTGCTACCACTCTATGACCTCTGTAATCAATTATGGCCATAGCAAGATTGTATAATCCAGGAACATCAACTTCCTGACATGCCTTGGTGCCTTTTAAGTCATTGTTAGCACTTGCATATGTGGCTTGCTCACTTTCAGCCAACTGAGTCTCTGCAGGCACATCAGGGGACAATGTGTGAATGCCATTAATATTTTGCTTATCTGGAATACAAGATCCATCCACACTGGAAACTCTAAAAGCTCCTTGTGACACATTGTTTTCTGTCTTCTCAGAAGAAAATGTGCGATGAAGCTGAGGTCTCAAACTTTAGAGAGCTCTCCTGATGCCTGTTTCTGGGGCAGTTGCTCAAGGTCCGCGTCAACAGCAAAACTGAAGAATATGTTGTTATGGACATACCTAAACCAAGAACAAAGAATTAGCAACATAACAGGGTCATACTACAAGGTTCAAGGCAGAAGAGCAGGGATGAGGGCAATGCAAATGAAATGTGAAGAGCTAGAGATACAATCACTAGAAGTTGCGAAAGAGGACTTCACAGAGATTGTGTCTGCAGAGAAACTAAGTCTCGCTTTCCTTATGAATAAGAAGCGGGAAAGTCATGGTTAAATAAAGCTAAAGGAAATGAGAATCACGTAAATGAAATGTAGATAAGCATATAAGTTCAAGGGCCATATACAAAATATAAAAACCCCTTAATAATTAAACTAGAAGGGGTGAATTGGTCCTATTGTCATTAGAAAAGTTGCAAATCCTGTCATAATTCTCCCCGAATTCTAGCAAACATATGCAAGAGAATTTCAAGAAAATAAACAGCATGAATTTCATGGATAAAATAATAAATGATTAGGATAATGACCATAATTGGACATCAAAGTACTGTACTTTTTTATATAGCTTACTCACATGTGGAAGCACTCCGGATCAGTTGGATTAATAGGTGGAATACATCTGTTAATCACTCCAATAGCACCACTAGTTGCAGCATCAACAAAATCAGAAGTCACTTTATAAAGAGCTCTATCTCTCAAGATCCTGCAGTAAAAGTATAAGCAATAAGTAACAACAAATGATGATCTTACACAGATGGTACACTAGCAAACAAAGAATGTATAAAGATTATAAGGTGCACCTTTCCTGATGTGTGGCATGTGGGAACTCCCGACAAGCTTGCAGTTCTTCATTCCAATCTCTCTGCATGCCAATCAGTTCACTTCCAAATGAAAGCGTTAAAGAATTTTCTGCTCTAGCTGCATCACGTTTGTGATCTGGAATCACCAGCATTAAAGGCAGATCAGAATACTTGGACATTACATCAAGATGCATGCACGGTGCAAGCACAACAAGGTAAAAGAAGAAAAGGAACTGATCATACAGCAAGGTAAATAATGATCTAAGACAACCCAATTAATAAAAGCTACTTACCTAAAATGTTAGAGTAGCTATTTAGAGAAGTGTTAGTATATGTCAATTCCCCAGCATCAGTGAAACCACTGAGAAATGTCATACAAATCCACAACATACAAGAAAAACAGGAAAGTTCCAAAAAAAGAAAAGAAAGGGTTTAATGCAATTTACGTCCAGGGAGGTAAATTGCTCCATTTTAATAAACACAGGAATGTAAATTGATTTCATTTTAAAAACACAGGGGTAGTATTTACATAGGGGGGTTGCTTGCATTTTTTCCAGAAAATAAATAACATATTTAAGTGATTTGGCTTAATAAGCCTACATCTACAAGTGAAGACGAGTAACAAATAGAAAAAAGATATGACAAACATTTCTTGTACAATTTGTCACAGAAACCCTTTGTATGTATGCTCTCAATCGCTTCATTAGTATTGAGTTCTTGCCGGTGATATAAGCCTATCCACAGCCTCTATAATAGTCACCAGTTAAACTCCAAAACCCAAGGATCTTCGCCTGAGTTATCCTTTCTTCATTACATTAAATCAGGAAATTCTAGCCCAAATAGAAAGAGATACAACAGAATCATACTGAAAGGTTGGTATGAATTAATTACCAACACATCTAACCCACAAAACATAATACGAAACTGAAATATCTTTGCTCAAGGAAAGTTAAGATGAGGATCTTAAAGAACATTAGAAAGAATGCCAGAACAGTCTTATTCCCATATTTTTAAGAATTGGAATTTTCAGGACAGCTGATAACTAAAGAGAAGGAGAAATTGCCCACCAACCATCTGACAAAATAGGAAATGGGAATATTTCTTTCAGACGGAAACCTCCTCAAAGAATCTTAATCTGAAAAGCTGGGGAAATGAGACTTGCTAGTAGAAACTTTGATAACATTAATTACCCATCCAAACATATTTTGTAAAGAAAAGATTTCATAATTACGTGCCAATAAAACAACTCATCTAAACATATGCAAAAAATATTTTCATTTCTATATACCTACTTTTTCTCAACTTTTCTCAATAGAATTACTTTTGGGGAAAGAATCATGCAATTCAATTACAGCATTAGATTCCAATCTGCTATTTGGCCTTTGAGCATCGAATAGACTGCAGAAACAGGACTTACCAGGAACAGGATACAAGCCAAGCCATGCATTTGGTGGCAACAGAGATGGAACATTCTCAAAGGGATGTGCAGAGGCCTTGCGCTCCAAAATTTCACGAAAAGCTTGAAAACAAACAGACAAGTGAGTGAGTCATAACAATTAAAATAATCGTAACATTTGAAATAAAAATATTATGCTGGTGAGAAGTAGCCGTATTGTTACCTTTCTTGAACTTGGGGCTAAGTTTTTGCAAAAGTCCGACAAGGGTTGTTGCTTCTAAAGCAGCTTTATTTGGCCTTGGATCAAGAATAGTCCCTGTGCTGGAGTTAACATAGAAAAGACTTTGTTTGTTCCAGTAACACAATATTGATTTCCTTCCAGTGTAACCACATCCAGATAGAGCAAGTCACCAGAAAGCCTGATGTAACCAGAAACATAGTAGGTTAGCATGGATCTTCAGCAAACAAAGAAAAAAGGAAGCGGAGAAAGAAAGAGAGAGAGAGAGAGACACAGACAGAGAGAGAGATGGCAGAAAATAAAAAAACAATAAATAAATCTAGTATTTTAAACTTATGCAGATTATTTGGAATTAGTACAACCTTCTGTGGCTTGGAGGAGGATTAAATGAAGAGAAAACAATGCTTTCAACGCATTTGATCTCTTTGGAGGGTGATGACAACAAATTACTGAGTGAACTAGTAACATTCTCCATAAAACCCAGATTGTTGAGTTCCGGCATTTCAGCTTTCACAGCATCTACATATAGAAATAGGAGAAAGGAATTATAAATCAACTCCAAAGTAGTGTCCAATTGGGAAATAAGATAATGAATAGGCACCTTAAGAAAAGGGAAAACAGAGAGGACAGATAAGAACAAAGATGAGAAGACAAATCACAAACCTCCTAAATTAGCAGATGCATCTCGACCTGTTTCATGTTGTAGTGCAAGCGTCGTGGACAAAGAGGAATGCAATGTCGATAGAGAAAGTAACTCTCTAGTTCGGTGAACATGGGCTCTGATGGATCGATCATCGTATAATGCTGCAAAAGATAGCCTTGAGTTAAAATCCATAAAGCAGTGCCAGTAACAGCAACAAAGCTAGAGAAAACAAGGTTTCGCCTTCTTCATAGAAGACTGTTTTCTGGACCACAAGATTTATTCAGGATATGCAGTAAAAATAAGTGAAAGATAATTGAGAGATATAGAGAAATTATAAGCAAGTTTATACTCGGTAATTGAGAAACTATACTAGAAGCAACCAAGGAGTATTAAGCTTACCAGCAACCATTTCCAGAAAGCAGCTCCCAGAAGTAATATCAGCAACTTCAGAAATTTCATTGTAATCTTCTAAATGATGAATAGAACCATCCTTTGTGTGCAGTAACAAATCATAGCAAGTAACAAAGCATGTTTCTGGTGCATCAAGAAGAAACTGCCTAACATCCATTACTGAATCTCCAGGACTCAACTGTTAAAGCCAATTTGTTTAGATCCATGAGAATAGGCATTCAGAGAAGATGTTCCAAGTCGCAGAAAGAAAGCAGCCAAAAACTAAACAGAGAAGAGTAATCATAGACTTCAAGATCAGATAACTGATAGGCATGATACAAAGAAAACGCAATTCTCGCTTCTGCTGCAAACAAAGGAAAGACATATGCATGAATATGATATCAGATGTTTCAATTTTCAACTTCAACAATTAACTTAACTTACTTGTAGCTCGAGCTTGTCTCCTCCTTGTGTTTTCACAGAAACAGGATAAAGATGAACATCAGCTGAAATGAGAAGGAAATATCAGTCATCTTGTGTACAGTACTGTTTGCATGTTAGCGTATGGATATCTTCATGTATGTGCGGATGTGTGCATATGCAAGATCAGGTCTAAAATTGCTGTGGCAGCAGTCAGAAAGAAAATAGTGGAGGAGGGGGAAAACTTTGCTCAATCTAAGCGCTTTGAATTGTTTTATCTTAAGGAAGAAAGAAAATACTATAAAATCGACCAATTTGGGCAGGTACCCATAATGAGGCAATCAGAGGTATAAAGATCAGAAAACTGGAGAGCATAAGGATAGATTGTGAGCTCATGTTTGACTGATTGGCATAAAATATAAGACGAAGACATGTAGAAGAGAAATGCCATCCTCGGTTGGACAAAAACAAAACTGCTACTTGTTCAAATGAACAATTCAGGAGCAACTGGTCTCTTTAGATAAACAGATCCAATGCAAGTTAGTCATTCGGAGTAGTTCGAAAAGGTCAGACCAATGACATAGTGAATACTTGAATTCTCGATATAGATACATAGTTGGTTCTCATCCTGCAAAGACCTTTAAATATAAAAGGAGCATCCATTGCCAAAGGTATCCCCGTAAGATGTCATTTTAAATGGCTATTCACTTGGAGGAGAAGGCATAAAATAACTAGTGCCATCATCAACATGTGATGAATTAGAAATCCAACTGAATCAGCTGACAAGCTCAATTCTAACTCACTTAAAAACCAGAAATAATGGAAACAGTAAATCCTTCACTTGTCATGTTTAGCATCAACATGCGTGCTTTGGCCTTCTTCAGCAAGCCACACTTCTTGAGTTAAGAACATTAGATCTATACGTTTTAAGCATGACAGTGCCAATATGTTAAAGCCAAAGGATGCATGGTATCCTGTGTGCTATTTTGTTTTCTTGTAAATAGTTGTGTAGCACTAAGACACGTTCCTCACCTTCTATATCTACTGTCATCACCAACTTTGCTTACGTTTGCCTATTAATACAGGGGAATGAGTTGCTGAAGCCAGTTGTTAGCGAGCTACACTACCACAGTAAATGTGAGTATGCATATAAGATAACCACATTCTTCTCAATCAATCATCAACTAAAAGACTAAGTCAGGACAGTACAGCTATCTCCCAATATCACGTAGTAGACTATTTAACTAAAGAAAATTGATTGGAAGCAACTAACCATGAAAAATTGTAGCATTGAATTGTGACTTTGCCTATGAAAAAACCTTTAAAAAAAGCATATAGACAAACACATTGAGTATCTACATCATAAAACATGACCCCATCAGCCTGTCAATAGCAAAAACAAATTAAAATTAGAATGTGTTGGTCCAGTTTAGCAGCTACTATGGTTGCTAAAGACTAGGAGCAGCATAAATTGCACGTCAAACATGACATTGGAGAATAGCCAAGCAGGGACTTTAAAAATCCTACTGATAATGTTTGTGTATTCAAATTAGTTAGCCATGCAACTGAACATCGTCAGAAATTATTGTTGCTTTCAAGTTCCAACCAATGAGCAAGAATGAAATAATTTGACTAACTAGAAGACTTTCCCCAAGATATTTGTTTATTTAGTATAGCTATTGATAAAAAGAAGAACTTCCATGAATCATTACTTTACTAATGGATATATCTGGCTGTCACCAATCTAAGGACCAAACAATTGAATATCACTAAACCCACCTTGCTTTCCTGGATGCTGCTGGGATGCCTTATCATGTTCCTTCACCACAGGATTTGCATCAATTGATTCAGTCAAGGGCATATCTCCATTAGCCTGTGTAGCACTCGAACTATCATTCAAGGGTGCATCAGAAGTGACAGCCTGCTCTGAAGAACTTGTAGCACTTTGCTGCAACCCTTTACGGTTCTTCCCCTTATTGGACTTTCCCGCCATATTTGGTCCTTATATCAAGAAATACGTACATTAGAAATTAGTAAAACAAACATCTGATGTCCCAGTCAACAGTAATTACTGAACTGACACACATAAATACCATCTTATAAATGTGCACAGAAGACAAAAGAATGAACTAAAGATAAAAAGTCAAAACCTTTCCTGTTATACCCAAGATTCTTACCCCGCAGGCTTTCCCATTCAAAAAATGCAAACTCAGCTAAATAAAGTTGCCAGCATTCCCATTTCCATTTCCATATAGAGAAAAGATATTTCATATCCATAACACAAGAAAAGAAGAATTAATCTCTTCAAATAAGCCCATGAACAAGAAATTCATATAATTAGCATAAAATATCAAATCCCAGTAATTATACTGACTAAACAAAAGAAGCCCATTCAACATCATAGCTTAAAGCTAAATCTTTAACAGTCAGCTAACAACAAATCCAAAAGGGCCTCCTCTACGATCATATGCATACAGAAACAACACACATGTAATATGCAAATGCAGAAGTACACACAAACTTATATATTTTCACGTGATAAATTCATCATTCTGGTACTACCAATTGAGGAAAGGTCGGAATCGCAGCACAACTGTTTGATTAAATGTCAAACAAGAAACTTGTCAACAGTGAGTTCTTGACTATCGTTTCTGGGGTTTTGGCTTTTTGGGGACTGAGGTTTTACGAATTTAGGGGAGGAAGGAAGAGAGAGAGAGAGTGGCTGAGAGACGGCGCATTCTTGGACCCAATTCTTATACTACTGTATTCTTTACTATTTCCTATAATTGGCACATGGACTTGGTATTCATACACCACAAAAGGGACAATTATAGTACATATGATATGAATTTATACTGAGACATACGGATTGGCTGAGAATCAAACCACATTTGCTCCAATGGGCTTCGGCCTTTCTAAGGTTGGGTTTTTACATAAAAGTAGTAGCATAAACATGTTTACTTTTTTTTTTTTTTTTTTTTGGTGTGTGTTGGGGGGACGTCGGTGTCGTAGCAATCAAAAAGATTTTGACTTAATTATAGCATCTACATTTTGGATCATGAAATACTTTAATGTTTGAGTTCAAGACGAGGCTCAAGATACGTCCGTATTGATAGAATTCAATTATTAAATGAAGTTCAAGATTAAATGAGAAATTATCTAATTTATTGAACATGTTATATGTATTTTATTCATTTTTGAATTGAATGCGCTGAAGTATGTATGTTTTACTTGATTATTTACCTTGTGTTACTGAACAATGATTAGATTTGAATGCCCAATGAGTTGAATAGCTATTAATAACTCAACATGTGTTGAATTTACATAATTCAGAGTTTTTAGTCATATTACCATGTGGTACATAGAGTTTTTAGATTGTAATGCAAATTGCGAATATAATATGCATGGTCGAATGTGGTACTTTTGTTAACTTTTTCATAGTTTTAATGGGAATGTATGAAAATTTTAAACTATTGTTGTTTTAGTATCATTTTGTCCATTTTTCTCCAAAAGGCTACAACCATAAAAGTTCCTTAGCCTGGTAAAGGTCTTTTATCACATTATTTTGTTGTTGCTTAGAAGTGTCATATTAATGTGTGTATGGTATGCAGATGTGCGTTAATTACGTGCCAATATGTGATTTCAAAATATGATAGAAAATCCTAACATCTCTTTATGATGAATTTTTTCTCTATATATAACTTTTTTATTGCATAGTTTCCTTCACTCTTATTCGTGTGTACAATTGGTTTGCGTGTTAGCGTGCATGGGGCATTCACGTGGTGCAGTGTATAAATTTGGTCAAACATATTGCCACGACCAGGGTGTTTGGCAACACATGGCTAGTTCGAAATGGGTACTTTGGCAATTTGACATAGTATGTGTGGTGTGGCGGTTAGATGTTAGGTGAATGTAGACAGTGCACAAGCGTCAAGTAACAGAACAAGGAGTCCGGGTCATGCTTGTGTTTAGTTGTCCACAACACAATGTAAGTTGGATACGTGGAATAGATCTATTGAGCTTGCGGGACTCGTATGGAAAAGGATGGGAGCTTGATCATCTATCGATATCCATATGTAAAAGCATGAATAACCATATAAGCCATGTTTTGAAAACTTGCCCGGATCGGCCAGTTCAACCGGTTCAACCGAGAACCAGCCATGTGCACGGGCCGATTCATAACCTCAAAACCGGTGTGAATAGGTCAAGACCCGGCAAAATCGGTCAAAACCGATGACCCAACCCGATTAAAATCGATTTTGACCTCACTTTAAAAAAATTTAAAAAATATAGTGAAATTGAAATATCTTTTAGACTTAAACTTTTCTTATAGCCTCAAGTACTTAAACTTAGCTTATAGTTTTCCGATGTGGGACAATAAACTTGATTTAAGTTATTCCTTATTTATAGGCTAAAGTATTAAAATTGTCTTATTCTTTCCCAATGTGGGATAATAAGTTTGACATAAGCTAATCCTTATTTATAGGCTAAAGTGTTCTAACTTTACTTGTTTTTTTGCCCATGTGGGATAATAAACTTGACTTGAGCCTTTTCTTAGATTTAAGTTATTCCTTATTTATAGGCTAAAGTGTTCAAACTTTACTTATTTTTTTCCCATGTGGGATAATAAACGTGACTTGAACTTTTTTTTTGGACTTAAGTTATTCCTTATTTATAGGCTAATGTGTTCAAATTTTACTTATTCTTTTCCCATGTGGAATAATAAACTTGACTTGAGTTTTTCCTTATTTTTCTCATATTTTTGCTTAATTAATTGATACATAATGATTAGTATATTATGTTTGTATATATACATATATATATATATATATATTAGGGTTCGGGTTAACCGATTTTTTCAGTCTGGTCCAACTGGTCGAACCAGTAACCCAATAGCTTGACCGATTCGATCCCCAGTCCAATTCTGAAAACATTGCATATAAGTTTCTAACTGAAAAGACTTCTCTAAATGTGACTTCCCAGTTTCCAACTTCCATTCATTTGTGATTTGTCCCACTTTGCTCTACTCAATTCTCTTTATGGATTCTCATAATTTATTTCAAACTTGAAAAAACTTTCATAGAGATGCTTTCTCCACTAGGACCGCTACCCATGCCCATAGAGAAAAGAAAATGCTCAGACCCAAGTCTGATGCATATTATTAGGTGTACGCTAGGTCGAAACCCACTAAAAGAATATTTATTGAGTTTGGGTTGGGTTTCTGCCCATTAATACAAATGAGTCTTTATATTCAATTTGGACCTTGAAAAAATATTTTTATTTTCTTCCCCATTCAATTGTATTATTGTCAATCAATCTATTTAAATTCAAGTTAAGAAATTTAGAAAACTTAAGACGTTGTACAATTATTTATCGTGTAATTCTTTAATCATATATATTTTTTAATCAATGAATGATTAAATGGTTTGCTATATAAATATATTAATTATGCTAGGTATGATTTTCAACATGTCGATAAGCAATAATAGTTAATTGAAATGATGAAACTGAAGTTCAAAGTTTTGTAATTTTAAACTCGACTTCCATTAAATATGTTGACTTAATATTTTCTTATTTGAACACCTTTAAATGCTATAGTAAATTATATGTTCGTTAAAAAAAATTCAATTGAAAAGAGTTATTTGCGACTTGCGTCTCAATAATCATAAATTTTGATAATTATAAAAGTATAAGATACTAACTAATATTAGATGAGGGTAAATATTACTTTTGATCCCTCAACTCTTTCACTTATTCGGATCTGGTCCCTAAGGTTTCCCCTCATTAAACATAGTCCCTAACATTTGAAGATTCCATCAAATTTAGTCCTCACCGTTAAATATCTAGTAAACTAAAGAAATTGCTGAAAAAAAATAAAAAATATATATATAAGTTTCTAGGGGAGTTCAATCCCGAACTCAGAAAGTTGGTGACTCACCATTCCACCAACAGTCCCTTGGTTTTTTTATTAAAATGAAATATTACTTATATATAATAGTGAAATAAAATCATCTTTAAAACATTCAAAACCATGCTGAAAAATCTCATAATCAACCATCCCAATAACCATCTCAAGTTCCTATAAAAAACCTATATATCTTGATAAGAAAGAACTAAAATATAACCCTATTTTCTTGTTGGTATACTTAAAGTTTTATTTTAATAAAAAAAAAAAATACATGAGCAATGAGTGGTGAAGCTACCAACTTACAAATTAATAGGCCCATGGTTGAACTCTCTTGAGCAACTTATACGCTTTTTTTAAGGCAATTCCATTAGTGATATTTAACGATGATGACTAAATTTAATGAAATCTTCAAACGTTAGAGACTAAGTTTGATGAGAGAAAAACATGAGGGACCAAATCCGGATAAGTGGCATAGTTGAGGGACCAAAAATGATATTTATTCTTGGAATGAAATTGAAGTAGGTTGTTAACATATATCATCATTGATGTTGAGTATGCCATGATTTGAATTTCAGTCTATCAATGGGTAAATAGAAAATAAAAAAAATATTGATAAATCTAATGTATATATTGAATTATAAGTTCTTGTTAGTTTGAAACACAACTTTCTTTTTTGAGAATAATTTATTTTGATACCCAAATACGAGTAGTTCATCTATTGGCTTCATTTTGGTAATTTGAATTTAAGTATTTTTTTGTATAGTATGTAACATATTTTATGTATTTTGCTTTAATTTATATTTTTTTAGTCTTTTTTTATTAATCTCATGTTAAGTAAAAATGCCAAACATCATCCATCCACATAAAAGAAAACAATAAAAAACAAGAAAGAGAAAGGGGTCCAGGTCTTACCCGACACGTAACTTAGGCCTAATTCAATACTTTAGATCTAGAGATCCGTGGGTGTTAAGGAGAGTGGGGCAGGATTTCAGTATAAATTAATTTATCGGGTATGGGTATGGGTGATGAAAGACTTTACCCATTGACACCCCTGTTCTCCACATTTCTCTAAATGATTCTCTCCAATCATTGCTCCACTAGATTTCAATAATTCTTGTGCATCCAATAACTATATATTGGAATTCTCCTTCTTGTATTTTTGTTAGAATAGGTGATCGAAAAGTCAATTAGATTGTCCTTGATGTAATCTATTTCTGACAATTTCATTGTAATTGTAATATTGTTATATGAATAAAGTGATTATTCATGTTTGACATTTCTATTTGTTGTGCTCGCTATTTATCTTTATTCTTTTAACATCACAACAAAGTCCACGGACCAAACGTACAGCCCATGTAGTTGGGCTGCGCATTGGATGGTAGCTATGAAACCAACTTTTAAGGGTTGGGTCTGAAACGTTCCAAGTCGAAGACCTCGAGATAGGGCATCGAGGGTCCTATAGAGACTTACACTAAGGATTGCATTCATTGGATGAGTGTCATGTTTCATCGGTGACAGATGTTGGATGTCTATGCAATATTAGTAGGTTAGTTGACTAAACTGACTTGCAAGAATCGTCATATGGAAGCCTTGGAGGCTTGGTCGGTATGACTAAAATTCCCGACTTCGATAGCACAAGATTAATCCTCGACTTGAGGAATCATGGCAGACACATGCATATGATGGTTGTATCTAGGATCTAGCAAGAGATGTCTGTATTTGGGATACGTTCATCAAAGCCTTATACAGTGCAGTCGGAATATGAATTGAGGACGGTGGATCCCAAGATAGGATCTGTCACCTGTCAGTATATGACAGTCGAGTCTCTCATGCGCTCTAAGACAGTTTAAGCTCTTTGAGTCTGTGGCCACAACGATTGGTCAAGTAGGGAATGATTTCCTACATCGATTAATAGAGCAAATGTGTCTCGAGTTATTGAGCATAGTTGTCTAGTCCATGATGGGAACCAATGCCCAATTCCATGCTCTAGACTTAGACCGGGAGACGAATGATGGAAGGACTGTACTTGTATGGAATCGGGAGCCTAAATGTTCACGCCAATATTTACCTAGTCTCTAGTGCCATAGACCGTTGCTAGACGGTTACCCATGGTGACGGACGTTTTCCGATTAATGGTTAATTGGAAAATAATTAATTAAATTAAATTTAATTGACCAATTGTGTTGGACACAAGCCCAAGTCTAGCTGAGGGTGAACCTAATGAGTCACACACAAATCACTATGGATTTGGTGGAATTAATTCTAGAAGAAGCGAATTAATTTAATTGGATTAAACTAATTCAAGAGAGAAATTAAATGATTAGATTATTTATTGAAAAATCCATTTGATGGATGGTCCAATAATTAATTAATTAGATTAGTTAATTTTTGGACTTAGAACCTTTAAATTAATTGGACTAATTAATCGGTTTTTGGCTAGAATAATTGATTGGATCAATTATTCATAATTTGGACGTATGTTTTTTTAATTGGATTAAATAAATTATTGAGCTTGAATTGGATTGAAATTAATTAGATTAAATTAATGCTCAATGAATTCATGTTTGGACTTTATTTAATTAGATTAGATACAAATCCAAAACATAAAATCCAAGTCCAACATCTTATGCAAGTTGAAGCAAGTTAAGGAGGAGTTGAAACTCCTCCAAATTGAAGATAAGTGGCCGGACATGAGGGGGATATTATGGGTTGTTTTCTCTTGCAATCATGTGTAGTAGTTGTGCTAGTAGTATGTATGTATGTGGGTGGAATTTTGAATTCCATTTTCTACATACACGAAACTACTTTCTTCATAATTTGCTGGAGATTTTAGGCCAAAAACACTCTAAAAATTTCTCTCTTAGTGTTCATACTTCTTAGAGAAGAATTGAATAATAACATTCCAAGGTTCACTAATTCATAGTGTCACTTTGGAAGTGTTTCTTCTTCCTTTTCTATTTTCTATCTAGCAATAGAGTAGAAATATATCCTTAGTGTGGTGTGGACTATATTGGAGGAGTTCTACGTTGAGCTCTCAAGTGGAAGAACAAAGGAAGAAAAGAAAGGAACAACACATGAGGCCGTTCTACGTAAATTGAAGAAAGGTTGGCTTTCTTTTACATTTTCATGTACTTTTGTTCATGTCCTTTTAAGCCACATGTCCAACATCTTTTCTTTTGTTATTTATGATCTGACAAACACTGAACGCCCGAGAACTTCAAAGTGAACATCTCTTTGGATCTGGTTTAAATTATGCCTTAAATTTCATTTTTTACGCTTCCATTGCGTTACTGGGGCCGTACCCGATTCTTTCAATTTTTCATTTTTTTTCTTTTTGATTCATTTATTTGTTTTTTTTATGTTAATCATTTGTAATGGGTTTGTGTAAATGCTTTTGTGAGTTTTGATATAGTAAAATTGAATTCAAATGGGATTGTTGTTTGAAGTTGATTTACAAAGTTTCATAGCAACAAAAAGGTTCTCTATTATGAAATAGAATAATGAACAGGAGTGAACAATAAGGGCGTGTTTATTTTGAAGTATTATCAGGATATCCTTGACAATCCTACACAATATTTTATTTACTAGCGATTAGGCTAGCCCGATACTATGTGAGTTGGCCCGTAATTAAAGCAAATTTGGCACAAAGTAATCTCGGTGAAGTTGGTCTTGATTATAAGAACTCATGACCCACCATAACCATTATTGTTTTTTTTTATTCCCAATATAGCCTTACTGTTCATTAAAAATATTTGATTTACCCTTGAATTTCGTTAAAACTACCAGCTACTTTGTCAAGCGAAATAATTGCTCCTAACACAAATTGTTGACTATTTCGCCACTCTCTCCATTAAAGCCAAAAAAAGGAAGAAAAACTATTGCAAAAAAACAAACGAAGGGGATACACACGGGTAATAGGTGATGTGTTAGGAGAGAGGAGGTTGATGTGACATCTTGTCCTATTATGGGGCAAAAGAGTAAATGGAGTTGACAATGTATGATACTATCCGTACAAATAAACGTAGAACAAGTATAACCTAGTATTTGTCCTAAACATAATGGTAGTAAGTAAACAGACCACTAAATAGTCACAAAATAAGCAAAAGTCAAATCTTGGGTGGAAATCTATGTTCATTCCTTTAACAAATTCAAATTGATTTGAATATCAAGCAATAGAAGCGAAAAGAAGAAATAAGACACCTTCTTCTATAAAGAAGACGACTAATTCTTTAGCGGAAAGAAGGAATATGATACCTTAAAAATATGACTTCTCAAAATTCTCTTTGTTCTCTCACACACATTACACACACTGGCCATGGTGGCAACCCTAGATCCGAAGGCAGCGAAGGGGCGGATGGTGATCCTGATTCGGCGGTGCTTGGGGGCGACTCGCCTATGGTTTCGGCTGGCATGGATCTTGGTGGTTATGTTCCGTCTTCGGCGGATCGTGAGCGCGTAAGTAAGGGCTTCAACTTTGATGAGTTTGCCATTGTTACCAAAAGAGTGTTGAACTGTGGTGATGATGAATCCTTGGACGCGCTTGTATCTCTCACGGCGCATTGGGTGTATAACATTGGGGGTCGTGGAGCGAGTGATGAAGCGGTGACGGTTCCTAGAGCTGATTATCTGGGGTTAGGGAGTGAGGAGGTTAAGGAAGGAGCATTTAGGGTTGGGGCTTCATTAGGGTATGAGGGACCTAGAGAGGGGGTTGTGTGTTTGGAGAATGATAGATCAGCGGCCGCGCCGCCCCCTGTTGGGGATTCGGGCTTGAGTGAAGGGGCGAACAAGGGAATTGTGAGGGAGGACGTGGGGGTGGTGGGTGCGACGCCGGTCAGGAAGGCCATTCGTGCAGTGTCGTTGGCGTCCGATGTATTTGTTGGCAACATTCGTCTAAACCCGATCCTGCCCCTGTGCGCGACGTGATAGTAGATGGTTTGGGCAATCATCGACATGTACGCTAGTTATGTGGCCCCGAAAAAATAGAATGGTATTCTAGTGGTTAAACCCACTGTTGATATGGTGGAATTAGGGGCGAGACGTTGGAAGGCTACGGCTGTGGGTTACTTTGTGGAAAGGAAACCCTATTTCCATCATTTCAACTCCTTCGTTCGGATGTGGGAGAATGTGCGGGATGTCGTAGCAGCCGTGAATGGGTTCTTTTTCTTTATGTTTATCAGAAGCTACCATAGAGGAAGTTTTGGAGGGCGGCCCATGATTGCTTGAGGGGCAACTGATTTTCCTGCAACGTTGGCATCTAGGAATGAACATGGAATGCCTGGATCATTGCCATATGCCTATCTGGGTAAGATTGAAAAACCTCCCACTTGAATATTGGATTGTGGATGGACTTAGTGTTGTTGCTAGTGGCGTGGGGCAACTGTTATACCCTGATTCTATTACTTTCTCTTGCTCCCGTGTTGATTATGCCCATGTCTGTGTTTTGGTTAATTTGGATGAGCCGCTCCTAAAGCATGTTTAGGTTGTGAAGCCAGAGGGGGGGTTTGGTTGGTGGTGTGTGTCAAGTTGTGGTTGAGTATGATTGGGTGCCGCCGCGGTGTTCTTTGTGTAATCTTGTTAGGCATAATGATAGCCATTGTCCACATAAACCACATAAGGTTTGGAGACCAGGTACTACAATGTATGTGCAGAAAACTAGAGTACGGCAGGAGGCTTCAAGGGGTAAGTCTGCGCAATCTGCTGGAAATCTGGATATGTGGCAAATTGTTCGCCAAAAACCGAGAGCTACACGACCTTGTCCTGCCCCAGACACGGCCGTGTTGAGTTCTGTTGGTCCCCAATGACCGTGCTTGTCGAGTCACCATTTGGACAAAGTCATGTCGGATTCCTTATCCACGACAACACAGATGTGTTCTAGTCTGACCCCGCAACACGGCCCTAGTCGGCCGCTATACGGCCGTGTTCGCCACAAGCAGCTCGTGACATAGGGAAAGGTAAGGAGATTGTGGCAAACAACCCTTTCGCCTTATTGGATGATGTTGATGCGGCTGAATGTGATAGCATGTGTATTCCCACTACTCCGGGCCCTAAACAATGCAACTCTTCCACAGTTGATCCATGATTGCTACGGCCTGTTAGAATGCCCGTGGTCTTAATAAGCGGGACCACCAATATGCGGTAAAAGAGCTTATACGGGAATTTGACTTGGTGCTTGTTGGAATTCTGGAGACGAGGGTGGCGCAACAAAATATGATACGTGTTCGTGACTCTGTGCGTGCTGATTGGTCTTGGTTTATGGATTACTCTGCTAATGGTCCGGGTAATAGAGTGTGGTTGGGGTGGGATTCCTTGAAAGTGCGCGTTGAGGTTTTGCAACACCACCACCAATTCGTACATTATCAGGTGACTCAGTTATGTAGTTCCAGGGTTAGACTGTTCACCTTTGTTTATGCCTCGAATGATACTACTAGTACAAGGCGGAATTTATAGGAGTCTTTTCTTGGCTCGCCGTGCAGCACATGGATGAACCTTGGCTAGGGGGAGGGGGGGGACTTCAACACTGTCATTGATATGAGTGAGATTTTGGGGCCGCACTCTGATTGTGCAGGGGCTATGGCGGATTTCCAGGATTGTATATACCAGGCAAAACTCCATACTATGCCAATGCGGGGTAGCCAACATTTTTGGCATAATAGTAGCATGGGTGGGTGTAGCCTTTAGAAACGGTTGGACAGGGTTTAGGTTAATGAGGCGTGGATGGAGCACTGGCAGGATGGGGAATTCTTTACTCTACTCAACGCACTTCTGACCACTGCCCCCTCATCTTACAGGATCCTGGGGCACACCCCCGCTGGGGAGGTATGTTTCGTTTTGATAACTTCCTTTTGTGCTGATGGTTCTTTTTTGCGTGAGTGGGTAGTATATGGCGGCATAGGATCCATGGGGCACGGATGTTTGCTATGGTGAGGAAGCTGAAATGCCTCAGCCCAGTTTTTCGGCCCATGAGGCGTAAGAAAGGAGACTTGTCAGGGAATGTCATGGAGGTTGCTGAGTTTCTTGCCCGGGTCCAAGTATTGCTACAAGACATGCCACATGACCCTTTTGTGCAACAAACGGAAAAGTTTTGCAAGGTTATCTATGTAGCTGTTGTCTCACAAGAGCAGTCCATGCTACAGCAGCATGCTAAGATGCAGTGGATGGGGGATGGGTATCAGTGCACGAGGTACTTTTTCTAGAAAATTGTTGCACGTAGAGCACGACATAAAATCTTTCAGACTGGAGAGGTGATACATGATGAGGCCCAGGTAGTTCAGGAGTTTGTGGCATACTTTCAGACCTTGTTAGGAGGCACTCGGAGTCAGCGGGAGATTGATTTGGATCCTCTTCGGGCTTTCGTCCCGGTACATTCTCGTCTGAGGAGGCCACTGATATGATTCGGTCGGTTCAGCCCGAAGAGATTCATCTCGAGGTCTTCTCTATTGATGATAATAAAGCCCTAGGGCCCGATGGTTATTCAGCACGATTCCACAAACTTGGGCAATTATGGGTGAAGATATTAATGGGGGTGGTCACTGAATTCTTTGCTACGGCCGATTGTTATGTCAGATTAATGCCACGCTTATCTCCTTAGTCCCGAAGGTCAAATCACCTTCCACGGTGGCTGGTTTCCGGCTAATATCTTACTGCAATGTCTTTTTACAAAATCATTGCTAAGATCCTTGTGATGCATATGAAAGGGGAGGCTGCATAAGCTGGTTTATGAGAGCCAAATGCGTTTATCCCAGGGAGGCAAATCACTGAGAATATCATGCTTGCTCAGGATCTTCTCTATGGTTATAACCAGGGTAGTCTTCCAAAATGTTGTGCACTTAAGATTGATTTAAGGAAGGCTTATGATACTGTGGATTGGGATTGTTTACTTGCGGCGTTGCGGTTGTATGGGTTTCATGATCAGTTTGTGAATTAGGTTAAAGAATGTGTATGTACAGTTTCGTATTCCATATCCATTAATGGAAAACCGCGGGAATATTTTGAAGGAGCCCGGGGGAGGGGGATCCCATGTCCCCGTATTTGTTTATTTTAGTTATGGAGCTCCTCCATGCAGGGCTTAAGTGTCGTATCACTGCAGTCGTGGATTTTCGGTATCATTGGAGTTCTCATGAGGTGGAGTCATTCATGATTACGTTTGCGGACGACTTGTTGGTTTTCTGTGAAGCAGATGTTCGCTCCCTATAGATTGTCCAATAGGGTCTTCTGGAATTCTCAAGCTATTTTGGACTTCAGGCTAATATCTAGAAGAGTACTATATTGTTCTCCAAAGCAGCTGGGAATGTGTAGCAATTATAGGATCTTATAGGGTTCCCATTAGGCTCGCTCCCTATCCGTTACTTTGGGGTTCCGCTTATCACGTCCAAGCTTACGATGGGTGAATGTAGGCCTCTTTTTGAGAAGTTGGATGCAAGGATCCATGCGTGGGGTTCCCAATTACTATCATTCGCGGGGCATGTCCACCTCATCATATTCGTCCTCTCGACTATGTATGTATATTGGGCTTCAGTATTCTTGCACCCCAAAGGTGTGGTTAAGGAGATTGATAAGCGGTTACACACATTTTTGTGGCATGGGAACTCGGACACGGGGATCACTAAGGTGGCTTGGACCTCTGTTTGCCAACCTGTGGAGAGTGGAGGCTTGGGTATTCGTCTGGTGTTTGCTCTGAGTAAAGCCTTGATGAGTAGGCATATGTGGAACATCATTGACATGCAAAACACCTCCTTTGGGTGCGTTGGACTCATCACTATCGATTGAGGCGTAAGTCTATTTGGTTGGTTGGTAATAGCACGGGGTCTTGGGGTGGAAGCAGCTTTTGAAAACTCCGTAATGAGGTTATGAGGGGTTTTGTGGTTAAGGTGGGTTATGGTAGTAGAATACTCCTTTAGTAGGATCCTTGGCATCCACTTGGAATTCTCCTCCTTCGCTACCCATGGGGTCCTCTTGTTACTAGGCTACATAATGGTTCATTAGTGTAGGAAGTGATACGTGATGGGGATTGGGCATGGCCAACAGCAACCTCCTTTGAGTTCATGGAAATCATGGAATCCATCCCACCGGTTAGAGGCCCTCCGGATTCCATTGCTTGGTTTTCTCATTATGTCACTTTCTCTACGACCTCAGCATTGATGTTGTTTGATCCAGATGCTCCTCGAGTGGGGTGGTCTATTCTGTTGGGTGGGCCAACAAAGATCCCGCGGACCTTATTTGTCCTGTGGCTTGCTATTCAGGAGAGGCTTTCTACCATAGATAAGCCATGACTGCAACATCTGGATGATCGCTATATGTTATGTAGATGGTGGTAACAGAGAGCTATCAACACTTTTTCTTTGATTGTCCCTACTCGGCCACTTGTGTTCGGATTTGTAGGAGGGAAGTCAAGTTTTTATGGCCCTTTCTGGATTGGCACCGTGCAGTGGATTGGGCAGCTCGGCGTTGGCGTGGGAAGCATCTTCTCAATGCCACTTATCGATCTCCCCTTGCAACGCTGGTTTACCATTTGTGGGCGGAAAGCAATCAACGGTGGTTTCAGTAGCATTTCCACAGCCTGGAGGTTCTTGTAGGCCTTATCCTTGAGCAGATTCGGAATAGATTGCTTAGCATATCCCGACCCCTTCTCTACAGCTTATAGCAACATATAGGGTCTGGAAAATTGCGTGGAGACAGTGAGTTACACGGTTCTGTTCCCTCGTCCACGCGGCCGTGTTGGGTATGGCGCTTTGCCTGTGTTGTAACAGTACATTTACACGACCGTGTTGTCGAGTCTGGCGAGTCGCCTTTGTTGTACTTGTAGTCTTTTTACTTATATGAAAATTTACATTCCCCCAAAAAATAAGCAGTCACAAAACCACTTATCCCAAACATTATCACATATTAATATTAGCCATGTTTTTCCCATCCCGGAAAGTAAATACGCCCTAAGTATTCTCCAAACAATATATTCGGTTGCTCTTCGATGTAGAATGGACCAATAGAGATGCATACCTGCGTTTACTTTGCATGACAAGCTTGAATAGTACTAATAATACAGGTTTTTCATGCATTTACTTTGGCGGATAAGGGCCCGATATTTTGGTTGGGCCTTGTTATTTTATTGTTGAAGTAAGCACATTTTTTGTTGGTAAAGGGGGTGCACAAAGTCCATAATACCCATATTTTCCACTCCAAATTGCATTGGTGTCCCCCTAACTACTCAATCTGAGAAGATTTAAATATTCTCCTCATTTTTCAGACAACAAAACATGGAGTGAGCTGCTGGGGCTTTCGACAAGACGAACCAGATGGTGATTTTTTTCCTAAAATATTGAACATATCACCGGGAAGCCATTTCGAATCTAACGATAGGTAGCTTAATACGTTTCCTTTTTTCTTTTTTTTTATCAGTTTACTGACAGCGAAGGGGCAAAGATTCTCAGGTTTGAAGGTTGGTATTTTTCTAACTTTTGATTGTATAAAGTGATTTTTTTAATAATGTTTGCTATAATATTTTACTGGAGTTGTGTTGTTCTTTCACTGAACCCTCATTGGAGGGTAATGGGCTTAATGCATTCCTGAAAGTTTCGTTAGAATTTAGGATAATATGTTGAATCTTGGAACAAAAAGTATCATGTATGTTGGTGGGCTTAAGTTTTATTTTGAGTTAAACATTTTCTATGCAGTTAATTTTTTGGAAATGGCACTGTGTTGTGTTTTCACTTTTATATGTTGAAATATAAGGTGCTGGATAAGGGGTGTACATTGTGTTATTAAGCTAGATATTTATTGTAACATCCACCAATTTTTATACATAATTATGAGATTAATTAATAATTGTTGTAAATAAATAAGGTATCGATTAAATTTTGATCATATTAAGATTTGAACGGAGTAAATTGGAGCTTCATATAATATTTCAGGGCAAATTGTATTAAATAAGAAAATCAGGGCGGGACATAATGAGTATTTAAGAAAAGGTTAATATATACATATATATATATATTAGAGAGAGAGAGAGAGAGAGAGAGAGAGAGAATGAATTTGGGGGTAGCACGGGTTGCCACCCCACACCTCACTTACAATATATATATATATATATATTATACTATTATATTTCATTTGAAACCAAAATACAAACACACACACTAACACAAACACACACATTAACACAAAAAGGCATTTCAGCGACCCGAAGGTAAGAATTTAATTTTTAAAACTATTATATATTTATATAATTATATTATTTGATTAGTGCATTTATTAAATATGCTTTATACTATCCGAATTATTTTTTAACCAAAAAAATTTAATGAATTTGAGTATTTGTATAAATTATTAATCGGGTAAATATTTCATTGGAATGGGGTATTATAGCAAGTAAACGAAAATTATTTAGTCTATTAGGTTTAGCCGTTGTTATAATAGATTTACTCAAACTAATCGGGTTTATTGTCAAATACTTAATTATACGTATTGGTGCTTAATTGATTATTATAATAGTGAAGAATCAGTAGAAATTAATGGAAATATTAGAAACATTATATTTGAGAAATATTAGAAAATAGTATTTGAGAAAAATTATATTTATTATAAAAGAATATGAGATTTTCGTAATAATTTAATTTAGGGATGTTATCGAGAATGGTAATTAAAAAAATATAAGGGTTTAGATATAATATACTCTTATAAGTTAATTGATAAATTAGATATATACCAAAAAAGCTTATAATGTCTAGTTGCTTAGACAAAAAAGAAGGGGGGTTTGAATTTCAATATAAATGAAATATTATTTAATACTTTATTTAGAATTTACGATATTTTTGATATATTGATTATACATATTATAACCTATCATAGGACAAGAAGATAAAGTATAAGGTTGAACAACTCCTCCTATTAACTTAATCGTTTTGGGATTTGAAGTAAGTTTAGTTAATTGGACCTATGTAAATATATATATATATATATATATATATGTGCTTAAAGTTGTATACTTGATTGTAAATGATTGATTATTTCTCTGGATTATATATATATATATATGAATATATATATTTGTGTTTGTATACTTGATTGTTAATTATTGGTTGTTTGTCCGGGTTATGTTATTGATATGTGAAATAGTTATTATGTGCGTATTTGTGGTTGTGTTGTACGGAAGTCAAATGAATGGTTGTGTGATCGTATATTTGATCATCGAATGAAATTGAATGAGAACGTTATTGGTGGGAATCGATTGTTGAATGAAACCGAATGCTGAAGTTAATGATGTTGTTGTTGTAGATTGAGAAAAGAGATGGCTTACCTAATTGGGGGGCATACTGCAATGGCTTATGATGATATGATTAATGACGAGTTGTGTGCTGTCATTGATCAATCGAGATGATGTGACATATCATACGAGTTGTGTGATGTGTGATATGATTGATGATGGGATATCATACGAGCTGTGTGCTGTGTGGTATCATTGATGATGGGTATCACACGAGCTGTGTGCTGTGTGATATCGAGAAAAAAATGGGATATAGTGATGGAGGTGATGATAGCCAACAAAGACCATTGAGTGATGCACCCCAAATCGGGTAAGCACCCTAAGAGAATAAACAATAATTTTGAGTATATTATGTTGTGTATTAATCTATGACTATTGGTATTGGTTATTTGTGATTCTGTGGTAATGGTATGATGAATGATTGTTGGTTAGTGTCAGTTGTATGGAAGTTCTCCTAAAGCGCATGTGTTTGTATATATATATAAGCTAATTAACTATACTTATGAAGTAGACAACTCATGTCTTGCCACATATTTTTCAGGGTATAAGTCACAGTGACTCGCTGAATTGGATCATAAATCGTGCTGTCAATCTTATTAAATAGGTTGGCAGTGACATATTGGGTTAAGATCTCTAGCTACATAACTACATAGATATTAGCTTTTGATTGGATTTTATATTTTGAGATTTAATAGTTTAATATAAATTTATTTTAAGACGGATTTAATTATGGAGGATGTATTATAATTAGTGATATTAAAGCGTAATGCCGTAGAGAAGGCTACATTGAGTGATATGAGATCAGGGATTAGATTATCTGGGAAATTGGTGAAGAATTGTATTATTGAATACTTAAAACATATATTATGAACCTAAGAGTAAATGGGAGCTTCAGATAGGCTGGAATGTCCAATGAGCACACTGCTGGCCCTAAAGAGTCCTTTGAGTTTTTATATGGTAATATAGATCCACTAAAGTCTGATATATGCGTATATGTGTCTGCTTGGTGGGGTTATGCTAGTAAGATTTGGTTTAGTGGTAGTGGATGGTGTTACACTACCTGCGGAATTGGTTATGATGAACGTTAGAGAGTTTTGACATTATTTTGCGTATGAAATGATGATCTCGTAGACATGCTATTGTTGACTGTTAAAAAAAAAAAAGTTGTAGTAGAAGTCAATAGGCAAATGGAGACGGTGATTGTCGAGAAGAGAAAGTTATACCTAACTGTAGAATATATGGGTGACTGTCTTAATTTAATTAAATAAAGGTGTGAGCATATCTAGCTAATTTACGTGATACTATGATAGTTTGTTCTATTGTATTAGATGTTCCAATAGTTAAAGAAATTCCTAATATTTCCTAAAGAACTACTTGGATTACCTCGTTATTGAGAAGTAGATTTTGAAATATAGACTATTCTTGGGACATCACCTATTTCAATTGCGGCATATAGAATAACTCTAGTAGAATTTTAGGAGTTTAAGAAACAAATAGGAGAAATATTAGAGATGAACTCATTAGACGGAGCACTTCATTGTGAAGAGTATTAGTGTTGCTTATGAAAAATAAGAACGATAGTATGAGATAGTGTACTGATTATAGGCAATTAAATTAGGTGATAATGAAAACTGAATATCCATTACCAAGAATTAATGGTTTATTAGGCCAGTTGAAGGGAGCTATAATCTTTTAAAAGATTGATTTGATGTCTAGTCATGGCAATTGAGGAGAGAAAAAAAAGGATATACCTAAAACAACTTTTCGCACTCGTTAAGGTCATTCATGAGATTTTAGTATTGCCTTTTAGATTAACGAATGCATTGAGGATGTTCACGACATTGATGAATCGAACAGTAACTTCAAGAGAGCTTGGGTTAATATGTGATAGTTATTACAGATGACATCTTTGTGTATTCGAGGAATATGAGAGACTATGAACAACATTTGAAAATAGTGATTCAGATCTTGCAAGAGAAATAGTTGTATGTTGAGTTAAGTAAATGAGATTTTTGGGTGAATTAGGTAGCTTTTCTAAGATATATGATATCTGGAGATGGATTATGCCTGACCCTGCAAGAGTAAAAGTTATTACAGAATCAACAATAACAAAGATTGTGACTGAAGTTCAAAATTTCTTAGCACTAGTTGGATATTATAGGAAATTTGTTGCGGGTTTCTTTGTAAGTTTCGATTCTTGATAAAAGTATTAAGGAAGAGGTAGTGTTTAACTAATCTGAGCAGTGCTGACGAAGCTTTGATGAGTTGAACAAAAGATTAACCTCAATTTTGATTTTGGCTTTACCATGTGGTAGTGGTAGATACATGATGTATACAAATGCTTTGAGACAAGGTTTCAGGTGTGTATTAATATAAAATAGGACGATGATTTCATATGCATCTCGTCAACTAAAGAACCACTAGTTAAATTACCTACGAATGATTTGGAGCTAGCAAAAAATATACATGCATTGAAGATTTGGAGACACTATTTATTTACGAAAAGATTTTTAAATAACAATCATGAGAGTTTGAAATATATTTTGACCCATAAGGAAAAATTTAAGACAAAGAAGATTGATAGGATTGTTAAAGAATTAAGATCGTACTGCCGATTATCATCTTTACAAGACGAATGTTATAGCGTATGCTTTGAGTAGGAAAGTTCAATCATCTTTTAGCTAATTTGGAAGTCTTAATGTGATATTATTATTAAAAATAATACTAATGAATGTGAAGTTAGAGGTTGATCATGTAGTGGATCTGTTAGCAACTCTGCAATTTAAGCCAACTACCATCTTAGCGGTATTAGGATAAGATCTTTGGCTCTAATGTGTAAGTGAAAAATTGAATCAAAGAGAGGTTTAGAAACTTTAGTTATTTTGGGAATGTTCGGATCTATTCAATGCTAAAATATGGTGAACCACTGATGGGTGATATCAATACATGATTTACTATAATTAGAGTACTAATATGAGAAATTAAGTTCACTGGTCTTGCTGTGGTAGTTTTCTTTAGGTTGTGACTGTATTAAAAGTCTAGTTCGCAATTGGTTCTCAATTTGATAAGGATCCCTGGAGACATACTATATTTGATATTTGACAAGGAACTTATGTAATAAGCGTGGGTTTGATTGTCTGGCAAAATTTAGATATTAGCAATCATCAATAATGATGGTCAATTTGTAATGGGTGTCTTGGAATTAACAACTACCAGCAAAATTTTACGTATGTATTATTATTAGAATGCCTTAAGAAATGATTTGAACTTCTGTAGCATCTAGTAGATGAGATGATATTGTTGGTGCTCAATAAATTTTGTAATGCCAATATATGAGAGATATTTGGGTTTAGGAATGATAATTTTGGTGAAATTTTATTCATGAGATATAAGAAAAACGAATGTTGAGTTTAGAGCTAACCAATAGAATTCTTATTCATGGATAAATCTTGAGGTATGAGAGGGAAAGGATGAACTGGGTATGGCTGTATATAATTTTATTATCCATACATTAAGACTATATTAGTACACTTGATAATGTATCATACTTGCCACTTTTATATGTTGGGGAGAATATCTTGAATCTTGATAGGTAGTAGAAATAAGTAGTGATGAACTATTAAGATCCAGTTGGATCCTTTCTCATTTCGGAGGTTAGAGATAATAGACTAGGGTAAAAAGCCAAATTGGTAATAAGGATCGATGGGGTGATAGTGAATGTGGGGCGAGGTTGTCTACATGATATGGATAGGTTACACGATGAGATCATATAGAAAGTCTACAATACACCATATCAGGTATCCTGGTACTTTAAAAATATATCAAAATCTAAAACCCTATTACTAGTGGTAGACAATGAGAAAGGATGTGGCAGGAGTTGTGACTAAATACTTATCTTGTCAACAAGTAAATACATAATATTAGAATAGAGGATCAAAAGCTTAAGTTATTTGGGACTTTTGGGTTGGTCAATACTAAATTGTTATGAATCACTGTTGGACAACCGACTACCGTATGATTTACTATAATTAATGTACTGAACCGAGGAATTAGGTCACTTGATTTTGTGGGTATAGGTCCCTTTAATATTGTGATAATATTAAAAATTTGACTTGAATATTGATTGTCAAATAAATAAAAAGTCTTGGGAGACATAGTATGTTTGATATGTGGAAATGGACTTACGTGACAGAATGGGTATTGATGATTATGACCAAAACATTAAGCACTAGCAGATAAGATTCGACCTATGTCTATATTGGAATGAGAATAAGAAAAGATTACTATGGATTATATCACTGGGTTGCTATGTACATTTAGAAAACGTGATGCTATTTGGGTAATTGTAGATGGGCTGACTAAATTAACGCATTTATTACCTATACAACAAAGTGATTCTCTGAATAAATTAGCTGAGTTGTACGTTTCAAAAATTTTAAAATTGCATGGTACGCCTACCTCTATAGGTATCTGATAGAGATTCTTCATTTACTTCACACTTTTGGGAAAAGTTCATGCAGAGTATTAACTGTAAAATCACATTTCACTACAATATATCATTCTCAAACAGATGGAAAATCAGAAACAACAATTTAGATCTCGGAAGATATTATGAGAGCTTGCACAATTAAGTTTAGAGAAATTTACCATAATCACCTACCATTGATATACTGATGATTTCCCCCGTATAAAGCTTTGTGTGAAGGAAAATGTCAGCATTCACTATATTGGGATATTAAGGGATTAACAAAAAAAAATGCAGGTCCTGAATTAGTGCAAGAGACCATGACAATATACGAATAGCTAAAAAGTGTTTGAAAACAATATAAGATTGGTAGAAAAGTTAATTTGACAAACACCCAAGGGAGTGAAGTATGAGATAGGCGAGAAAGTTTTCTACAGGTATCTTAAGGGAAATGAAGCTTGTAATTTGGTTTGAGTAGGAGAAGTCGAGTCCCTAATATACTTACACGTACGAGATTACAGAGGGAATTAGACCACTAGCGTATCCATTAGTATTATCAGCAAAATTGTCACAAGTACATGCCATGAACCGGAGATAGATACTGTAGAGAAATTAACCCTATGTAGAAGAGCCAAAAAAAGATTTTAGATAAGAGCGTAAAGAAATTATGAAATAAAGAGATACTATTGATAAATGAAAAATTGAGTTATTACTCTCCAAAAGAAACGACTTGCGAGATTGAGGAGAATGTAAAAGAGAAATGCCCTTGTTCATTCCTTAAGCGGATAAGTTAATCAAATTTCGAGGATGAAATTTTTATTAAGAGGGAAGGATTGTAACATCCACAAATTTTTATACATAATTATGAGATTAATTGATAATTGTTTAAAATAAATAAATTATAGATTAAATTTTGATCATACTAAGACTTCAACGGAGTAAATTGGACCTTTATATAATGTTTGAGGGCAAATTGTATTAATTAAGAAAATTAGGATAGGACGTAATGGGTATTTAAAGAAAAGATTAATATATATATATATATATATATATTAGAGAGAGAGAGAGAGAGAGAGAGAGAGAGAATGAATTTGGGGTAGCACGTGTTGCCACCCCAACACCTCACTTACAATATATATATATATATTATACTTTATATTTCATTTGATACCAAAACACAAACACACACACTAACACACACACACATTAACACAAAACGCATTTCCACGACCGAGTGTAAGAATTTTAATTTTAAAATTATTATTAATTTATATAATTATATTATTTGAATAGTGAATTTATTAAATACGCTTTGTACTATCCAATTTACTTTTTAACCAGAAAATTTAATGAATTTAAGTATAAATTATTGATCGGGTAAATATTTCATTGGAATGGGGTATTATAGCCAATAAACGAAAATTGTTTAGTCTATTAGATTTGGCCGTTGTTATAATGGATTTACTCAAACTAATCAGGTTTATTGATAGATACTTAATTATACGTATTGGTGCTTAATTGATAATTATAATAGTGAAGAATTGGAAGAAATTAATGGAAATATTAGAAAAATTATATTTGAGAAATATTAAAAAATAGTAATTGAGAAATATTATATTTATTATAAAAGAATATGATATTTTCGTAACAATTTAATTTAGGGATGTTATCGAGAATGGTAGTTATAAAAATATAAGGGCTTGTGTTAGAATAGGTTTATGTTTCTATTTAAATGCACACGTAAAGCCCACAGACCGGATACGTTAATCTAAGAGGCTAGACTGCGCATAGGTTGTAGTCATGAATCCAGCCTCTGTGGATCGATCTGAAACCTTCCAAGTCAAGGATCTCGAGATTGGGTATCGAGGGTCCGAATGAGACTTGCACTAAGGATTGCAGTCGTGTTTCATCGACAAGTAACAAAGATCGTCCATGCAATATTAGTAGGTCAGTTGGCTCGGTGCCGGCTGACTGAGGTGACTTGCGGGAATCATCATATGTAAAGCCTTGAGTAGGTTGGTCGGTATGACTTGTATTCCCAACTCCGATAGTACGAGATTAGTCCTCGGACTGTAGGGACTGCGATATTCACATACACACTACGCTTATATCTTAGGTTTGGCAAAAGGCTTTCTGGTCGAAAGACTTGATTACTATAAGCTCTATCTAGTGCAGTCAAAATGTGTAATGTGGACGGTGAGTTCCAAGAAAGAATTCGTCTCCTGTCAACGTTTGACAGTAATGTCTCACTTACACTTTGAGACTCGTTCCCTATAAAATCTGTGGCCACAGTGACTTAACAGTGGGATGGAATCACAGTAACGTTTCAGTAAGGTGAACGGGTAAAGGCTTAAGTCAAGGATGGGGACCGACGTCCAAATTCCATACCCTAGACTGTAGTTGTGAGATGGTAGATAGGAGGACCATACTCGTATGCATTCATGAGCCTAAATGTTCACACCACCTAGTATCTAGTGCCATGGACCGTTTCTAGAGGGCTACCCATGGTGACGGGCGAATTCCGATCATGGGATGATTAGAGATTCAGCCAAGTCTAGCTGAAGGTGAACCTAAAGAGTCACACACAATTCACTGGAAGTTGGTTCTCTTTTGTAGTGTCGAGCCTTTGAGGATTGATTGGATTAATTAGGCTTGATTCATAAATTAGATTTATGCGATTAGAGGATGGGATTTTCTCCTTTTAATTAGATTAAAGAGGTGGAAACGTTTGTTGGGTTTAAGTATTTTTTATTAGATTTATACTTGAAGCCCAGACTTTTAGACAATTTGAATCAGATTTAAAAGTCCATTCTATAAATCCTATCAAAAATGGATGTGCGAGATTCGATCTAGGGGCTAGATGAGATGAAGGGCTAGGATTAAGTTTGACTTAATCAAACCCTTTGTTGACTAGGACTTGACTAGGTCAAAGTCCTAATAGTCATCAAAGTGTGTCTCTTTTGAAGAGTTTGAGTAGGAGTAGGAATACTACTCTCTCTATATATATACTCAAAACACACACAACACATATAACTCGAACACTCATCTCACTCACCGTCGCCCCTCTCCTCTCTTCTCCACCTCCAAAGCCTCTTTATTTTCTTGTCTTTGATACAAGAAAACATACGAACGATCGATTACGTTAAATAATAGCGTTTGGTCGATTGTCCTCTCTTTTTTTTTTTTTGATATCTCGCTAGCACGAGGGTATCAAGATTCATGTGAATTGTGTGGACGATTTGGAGGATCACTATGTTGGGATCCATGTGCAAATCCAGGAACAACGTGTGTAGTCGAACGAAGAAAGCTACAAGGGTGAGTATACTTGTTACAATTTCGTTTCTTCATTCCACCATATGGCCGCTGTGAATTTTGCATGTTTTATTTTATTCATGAGATACACCGAACCCCCGGGAGAATCAAGGGAACACCCCTTGATCGGTTTTAAATTCCACTTGAATTATGCATGTTTACGTTTTTGTTTTGTTTTAAACGTCCCGCGCTTCCGCACGCGCCATCTCTTGGGTCAATCCGCTAGGCTTACAGTTTGATATAATAAACTCTTATAAGTTAATTGATAAATTAGATATAGAATGAAAAATCTTATAATGTCTAGTTATTTAGACGAAAAAAGAATGGGGGTTTGAATTTCAATATAAATGAAATATTAAAAGATTGATGAAAAAGGTACAAATATTATTTCATATTTTATTCAGAATTTATGATATTTTTTGATATATTGATTATACATATTATAACCTATTATAAGACAAGAGGATAAAGTAGAGGGTTGAACAGCTCTTCTTATTAACTTAATCGTTCCGGGTTTTGAGGTAAGTATTGTTAATTGGACCTACATATATATATGGATATGTATGTTCTTAAAGTTTTATACTTAATTGTAAATGATTGGTTATTTATCTGGATTATATATATAAATATATATATATATATTTGTGTTTGTATACTTGATTGTTAATTATTGGTTGTTTGTCCGGTTACGGTATGGATCTGTGAAATTGTTATTATGTGCTTATTTGTGGTTTTGTTGTACGAAATTCAAATGAATGGTTGTGTGATCGTATATTTGATCGTTGAATGAAATTGAATAAGAACGTTATTGGTGGGGAATTGATTGTTGAATGAAACTGAATGAAGGAGTTAATGATGTTGTTGTTGTGGATTGAGAAAAGAGATGACTTGCCTAATTGGGGGGCATACTGCAACAGCTTATGATGATACAATTAATGACGGGCAGTATGTTGTCATTAATCAATGGAGATGACGTGACATATCATACGAGTTGTGTGTTGTATGATATGATTGATGATGAGATATCATACGAGCTGTATGTTGTGTGGTATCATTGATAATAGGGTATCATACGAGCTATGTGTTGTATGGAATCATTGATGATAGGGTATCATACGAGCTGCGTGTTGTGTGATATCGAAAATAAAAAAGAAGGGATATAGTGATGGAGGTGATGATAGCCGGCAAACACCATTGAGTGATGCACTCCAGATCGGGTAAGCAGGGCCCTAGGAGAATAAACAATAATTTTGAGTATATTATGTTGTGTATTAATCTACGACTATTGGTATTGGTTATTTTGTGATTCTGTGGTAATGGTATGATGAATGATTGTTGGTTAGTGTCAATTGTATGGAATTTCTCCTAAAGCACATGTGTTTGTATATATATATAAGCTAATTAGCTATACTTATTGAGTAGGTTGCTCATTCTTGCTACATATTTTTCAGCATATATAAGTCATAGTGACTAGCTGAATTGGATCATAAATCGTGCTGTCAGTCTTATTAGGTAGGTTAGTAGTGACATCTTGGGTTGAGATCTCTAGCTACATAACTATAGAAATATTAGATTTTGATTGGATTTTATATTTTGAGATTTATTGATTTTAGTATAAATTTCTTGTAAAATGGGTTTAATTACGGAGGATGTATTATAATTAGTGGTATTAAAACATAATGTTGTAGGGGATGCTACATTTATCTATAATTTTAAGATAGCGTTTAATTACTTGTTTTGGTTTTAGGATGCGTTTCGAAGAAAGATTAAGATATATGTTGTCATTCAGGTGTTTATGGTTGACATAATGAGGATGTTAATGTTGTTTTATTGTTATTATCATTGTCAGATGACTCAATTAGATGTTTAAGCCTGAACACCTATGGAACCTACAGCACATGCTAGAGTTTGTCGACACTTGGCTATGAAGAAAACATTGTGTTGATAAGAACAAAGGATAAAAAAATGGATGTGGAGAATTAGGGTGGGAAAGAGGCTGTGCAGAAGAAAATAAGGAGCTTGCGAAGGGGGCAAATCTTGGAAAAAATGTAAGTAACCTCAACCAACTCTAGATGGAAAAACTGATAATTGTGTGGTTTGTGATTTGCTTGGTAAAAGTAGTATGGAATTTAGTAGGACACATGCTGTTGATATTTGTTGTTTGTTTGAAGAGATGGAAAAAGTGAACATTATTGTCGTGGATTGCAATCAAATTGAGAACCTTGGGGGCAATGATTTTAGTCCCCCCTTTAATGAGCAACATTTGAATTTTGAGAATGACATGGAAGAACATGGCTCAATTGTGGGTGATCGAAGGAAATAGATCCACCCAAGAACACGGCAGAAGCGTGAAAACGCGGGAAAATTAAATTGTTCAAAACAATTAAAACCCGTACAACGGGATGCACCCTTAATCTTTCCCGGTTGTTCGATGCATAATATGCAGATTTTAAAATATACGAATATAATCTAGTATACAAGGCTCGTGGATAAACAGACAAACAACAAGAGACATAATTGTAAATCGAACCGTTGTATTTGTAGTTTTCTTGATCGACCGTTGCTCCTTTCTCAAAACTAGTCCATGTTCTAGATCTCAATGTAGAGACCCTCTAACGATGTCCACACCACATGGAGGGGAGTATGTCTAATCCTCTTGCTAGAAAGGATTAAACAATGAAAGAAAAATGATTTAAGATATCACACTATGGATTAGTGTATTCCTTGATATTTTCTTGTTCTTCAAATGATCCTACATCAAAGAAGAACTAGATAGTGAAAATGGAAGAGTGTTGTGAGACCAAGTGTGTAGAGTGCTAGAATGAGGAGTGTTTTTTTATTTTTAGCCTTATATCTGTAATTAATGGGAGACTAGGAATGTGGCTAGATAAATTGGGATGTGTCTAGATGCATCACCCTCAATCCCATCAATCAAGCTCTCTATCACAAGGTATTATAAAATCATATCAAGTGAGATAGCACCATTAGTGGTTGAGTTGTGCTTTTCAAAAGCGCAACTCGATCACCTATAATTATGTTAGCCGAATTGTGTGCTTTTCAAAAGTCACAACTTGGTCAACTCTCTTCCTTCCATGTGGGAAGAGTCCAACTCTTTCCTTTTGAAACATGGAAGTCAACTCGACCCATTGGGTCCTAATTTAGTGGATCGGGCTTCGTCCTAATTATAACAAGCCCAAAGTGGCCACTGAATTAAATTCAATTTAATTCAAGACCCAATTAAATTAGGCCCAAAGTCATTTAATCCAATTAAAGAGTTAAGCCCAAATACTCTTAATGAATAAATTCAATTTATTTAAATTGAGCAAGCCCAATATAATATTAGGTCATCCATCCAATGGACTATTCTAGGTATAAATAATCCAATTATGTATATTCTTCGGAATTAATTTAATCAAATTAAATTAATTCTCATCTTTGAAATTAATTCTATATTAATTCTCCACATCCTCGGTGGTTTGTGTGTGACTCTTTAGGTTCACCCTCAGCTATAATTGGGCTTGTGTCCAACATAATTGATTAATTAATCCAATATAATTGATTGTTCTTGATTAACTATTAATCAAGAACACCGGTTATAATAGGTGGCTATCTAGCAATGATCCATGGCACTGGAGACTAGGTGAATATTTAGCGTGAACAGTTAGGCTCCCGAGTCCGATACGGGTACAATCCTTTTCGTCCACCATCTCCCAGCCTCAATCTAGGGCATGGAATTGGTGTTGGTTTCCATCTTGGACTGGGCTTCTATTCTTAGAACTCGAGATTGTGTTTGTTTCATTGCCTTGACATAGGAAACCATTTCCCATTTGTCCAATCATTCAGATTTGGAAAGCATAAATGTGTCTCTGGTGCATAGGAGATACCACTGCCACATATTGACAGGGAAGAGATCCTCTTCTTGAAACACACCATCCTTGGTACACATTCTGTTAGAATAGGTGACCAGAAAGCCAATAGGTTTGGCGATTTGTAACCTATTATACAACTCGATGTAAATATAATATTATCATGTGATGAATAAAATGAGTATTCGTCACTTTTGGTGCTTACTTTTTTGCGCTCATTTCATATTCGTTAAAACGGTATTTTTACTTATATCGCAACAAAGCCCACAAACCACGGTTAACAACTCGTGCAGTTGGGCCACACATTGGATGGTAGTCATGAAACCAACTGATTTAGAGTTGGGTCTGAAACGTTCCAAGTCGAGGACCTCGAGACAGGGCATCGAGAGTCCTATTGAGACTTGCATCAAGAGTCGTGTTCATTGGATGAGTGCCGTGTTTCATCGGCGACAGGCGTGGGACGCCTACACGATCTTGATGGGTTGGTCGACTGGGATCGAGTCGACTGGACTGACTCGCGAGGATCATCATATGGAAGCTTTGGAGGCTTGGTCGGTATGATTGGATTTCCCTGGTTCCGATAGTACGGGAGTAGTCCTCAAACTTGCGGGATCATGGCAATCGCATGCACATGATGGCTGTATCTTGGATCTGGCGAGAGGTGATCATTCTGTAAGATGATCATTATAAGCCTTGTTCAGTGCAGTCGGAATGTGTAGCGAGGATGGTGGATTTCAAGAAGAGGATCCGTCCCCTGTCAGTATGTGACAGAGGTATCTCCTATGCACTCGGAGACACATTCATGCTATTTAAAGCTGTGGCCACAGTGGTTGGTCGAATAGGGAATGGTTTCCTGTGTCGACGCAATGAAGCATACGTAGTCTCGAGTATTAAGCATAGATGCCTAGTCAAGGATGAGAACCGACGCCCAATTCCATACCCTAGACTAAGGCCGGGAGACGGTAGACGAAAGGACCGTACCCGTACGGAATCGGTGCCTAAATGTTCATGCCAATTCACCTAGTCTCTAGTGTCATGGACCGTTGTTACACGGCCACCCATGGTAACGGGTCCTTGTGTGACACGGGCCCAAGTCTAGCTGAGGGTGAACCTAAAGGGTCACACACAAATCACTGAGAAGGTTGAGAGATTGACTTGGAGTCAATCTCGAAGGATAAATAAGTAATTGGATTACTTAAGGGATAGTCCATTGGATGGACGGGCCGATATTGTATCGGATCCTCATTTAATCGGTAAATTGAATTTTCGATTAAATATGGAAAGTTGAGAAGTTGGATCTTTTAATTGGATTAAAAGATCAACGGGAATAATTTAAGTGGACATTAAATTGGATTTAATGTCGGGCTCATCATAATTGGATTACAATAAAAACCCGGTCCATTAAATTTGACCCGACAGGAGAAATAATTCCTATTTTGGAATAGGAAGAAGTTGGACTTCTTCCCAAATTAGACATGGCCGAAATGCTCCCTTGGAGGAAGCAAAATCAGCCATGTTTCATGCAAGGTGGTATGTTGACTTATCTCTTTTGGAAAGAGACAAATCAACTCCAATCAAGCCCTTCCCCTTTGGTATGATTG
Source organism: Sesamum alatum (assembly GCA_034509735.1). Taxonomy (NCBI): domain Eukaryota; kingdom Viridiplantae; phylum Streptophyta; class Magnoliopsida; order Lamiales; family Pedaliaceae; genus Sesamum; species Sesamum alatum. The sequence goes on from JACGWO010000011.1 coordinate 16,053,512, forward strand.
ATCATACCATAAAATTTGGTAGGCTTGATTGAAGAATTAATGGCGATTGATTGGAATGTATCTAGACATCCTTGGATGAACCTAGACACTTTCCAATAATCACATTAACTATGTATATACATAGGAGTATATACATCACCTTGTATATGTGAATCATAATTCATCTTTTTCTAGGAAAAAGAAGAAGAAATTCGGCCCTCTCCTCTCCCTCTAACTCTCGGCCATTCCTCCCCATTTCTACTTGTGTTCTTCACTTGATTTTGAATCAAAAGGAAGAACAAAGTAGGCTTAAGAGAACACTAATTAATAGTGTTCTTCTCTTAAGCCGATTCCTTCATAAACCCATTTTCCTCTAGCAAGGAGAACGTGAGTTTCTTCCAGTGTGGTGTGGATTACCTTTGGAGAATCCATACTTTTAGATTTGTGAGCATTCCGGTGAAGGAACAACGCAAGTACCCGAGCACACGAGAAATCTACAAGGTAATGGTTTATTATGCTTTAGTAGATTCTTTGTTATTTTCATCTATGCCCTATGTGTTAAGTGTATGTTTTAGACGTTAATACATCCTACATCGAACACCCGGTTGAGTACCCAAGGGTACACCCCTTGGGATTTCGCTTTATATGCAATTAATTTTAAATTACGCATTGTATTTGCGCTTTCTCGCTTCCGCTCACGCTCCCGGGCGGATCCGCTTGTCCTTCACATTCTAACTGCACTGAACAAGGCTTTTTTATGAACATGTTCGTGACACGTTCACCTCTCACCAGATCCAAGATACAACCATCGTATGTATGTGACTGTCATGGTTTATCAAGTCTGAGGACTACTCCCGTACTATTGGAGTCGGGGAACTCGAGTCATATCGACCAAGCCTCAAAGCTTCCATATGGTGATTCCTCGCGAGTTAGTTCAGTCAGTTCGACAACCAGTCAACAAACCCACTAAGATCTCATAGACGTCCGACATATATCACTGATGAAACATGACACTCATCCAATGAATGCGACACTTAGTGTAAGTCTCTATAGGAATCTCGATGCCCAATCTTGAGGTCCTTGACTTGAAATGTTTCAGACCCAACTCTCAGTAGTTGGTTTCATAGCCACCATCCAATGCGCAAGCCAACTACACGGGTTTATCCAATTGGTCTGTGTGCATCTGTTGTGAAGTTAAAGCACCGTTTAACGTAATGGGTAAGCACAATAGATACATATGCCAATGATGAATACTTACCATATTCATCAAGACAATATTACTTTTAATAAATATTGCCGAATAGTTCTCAAAACCGCCAATCCAATTGACTCTCTGGTCACCTATTCCAATAGGAATAAGGTCTGTGAGGAAGGTGAAGAAGGTGGACTAAATGATGAGGAAGAAGGTTTTGATAAAGAAGCTATTTATTTCAAAAGGACATTGAAAAAGAGAATGCACATGAGAACAATGAGGAAAACTTCCGGCTTGAGGAGGTGAATGGAAATGAGGAGGGTTTGTATGGTGAAAATAGGTTGGAGAACAAGGTTCCTTTGGCTAATACAGAGGAGGAAGCCTCAAGTGTTCCAAAACAAGGGGGAGCAAAAGCCTTTCTTTTTGAAGCATACACCATTTTGAGTTCCCTGTTGTTGTTGATGTAGTAGAGGAAATGGATCTCCAACAAATTATTTTTGAGGGTGCACGGATTCAAGGAAAACACAAGAGAAACTCCTTTGAAGATGATGATGATGCAGTGACTTCTCGTCCAATAGGAGCGGCGGATCACCAAGCAAGAGACAAAACTCCACCTATCATAGGATGCAAACTTGAAGTGTATAGAGGTCTCGCCTGAAGATGATGAAGATGAGTAGCTTTTTGGTGGATGAAAAGTCCCTTCTGACTTTGCAACAACAGTTTTTGGGTAAGTCTTTTGAGATTCAGGTTGCTTTTCTTGGGCTTGTGAGTTTTCGACGACAGATGTGGGTTGGTCAAAGATGGAGTAGGTCTTGCTTTTGGCCATTTTTGGGCTCCAGGACGATGCAAATTCTACCAAGGCTTATTTGGGATCAATCTTGCTATGTAATTAGTTTCTTCATTTTTAATTTTTAGCTTTGCTTAATGATATTTTATAAAAGGAGTAATACTCCCAATTTTTTAGTTTAGAAATGTGATGTAATTCTCCACCCTATGCTTATATATTGAGATGGGAGGGGACCCTGAAAATTCCCCCTACCCTGCCTGGGTAGTTTTTGACAAAAAAAAAAAACTATCTAAAGATAGTAGGCTGGGAAATTAGATGAATAAATAAAAAAATAAATTGAATATTGGAAAGTAAAACAAATAAAAAATGGGGATATACAAAAAAGGTGTTTTCGCTTAATCTATACTTTATTATAATTGAAAAACATATATTTGGTGTCTCAATTTTTTTTGGTCTGCTATTTTTTTATATTTTAAATTATTTCAACAGTTTTTTTTTCTTTTCTTTTCTCAAACTTCAATTCTCTCTCTCTCTCTCTCTCAATAATTTCCTACAACGTTTATCTATTTACTATTATTTCACTAAAATATATATTTTGATACAAGTATCAATTGTATTATTTAAATTTTAAATTAATTCCACACATATTTGGGTTTTTCATAGTGTTTTTTTAGAAAAATTTATTCGTATGTTTTGTCATAATTTCATATAAATTTAATATTAACTTATTATTTTGTATATACTTTATTGAATAGTAAAATTTTATAAAGACTTTTTTTAAAAAAGTGTCATAGAAATTGCACACATATAGGGTGTGTCACAAATTACTAGTATATATTATTGGGGAGATCTTTTTGGTGTCCAAATAGTTTTGGTGAGTTATTTTTAAAATTTTTAAAATTGATTCATTATTTTTTGGACTTTCCTACTTAGCATGATCTTTCATAATTATTTTTTTTTCCATGTACTTTTATCTTATATATATATATTATATTATTTTATCTTAGAATATTTTAGGTAATTTTTAATTCTAAAAAATAAATAATTTAATTTACAACAATATTTTTTAAAAAAAATATTTTATATTAAATATTTTAAAAATTATATATATTCATGTATTATAATTTCATTGAAAAAGACAGATCTAGGTGGAAGTATCTAAGTATATATATGTGCTTGACATGCATTTAAATATAGCATATGCGATGAAACATCAAATTGTGATTAAAAAAAAAAAATAGTGTTACTTATACATATATCTCTCTAAAAATGTGAAATTATACTTTCTCTAAAATAATTTTTAAAAGTATACTTTCACCATGTTCTTATAGATTTAATATTAATTTATTATTTTGTACACATTTTATTAAATAATAAATATTTTGTTTCAAAAAAGCAATTTAAAGAAAAGATAATTACACTTAGACCCCTTTTGAAAATGCGAAATTACATTTTCCATCAATTTTTTTTTAAATTCCACTTACACGCCCAACGAAAATTCTCTATTTACACCTGACCCTGTTCCGTTCAGATTTTGACGAAAATGTCATAAAAAAAATTGCATAAATACTCAATTTAACCCCTCATTCAACATTCCTATATATAGTTAGTTATGTACTTATAAGGGGATAAATGTAATACATAAATATGGAGTGAGGTTAACATCATTATATTTTTCTCCTTATAAGTACAAAATTATTACATAGGAATGTTAAATGAGGGATAAAATTGGAAATTTATATAATTTTTTTGTTAACGACAATATTTTTTGTCCAAATCGTAACGAAAGGGGTCAGTTGTAAATTGTGAATTTTCAGGGGGGTTTTAAGTATAATTTTAAAACTTTTTTGGAGAAAAATTTAAAATTTTTATTTTTTATAGGAGGTTTAAGTGTAATTAACCCTTTAAAATATTGTAAATATCTCAAATACTCACACTAAAAATAAAAAATAAAAAGACATAGTGAGGATTCATAAGTAAAGGGGCAGACTATATCCCAATTTATAATTGTTATGAATGAATAAGAATAACATCCGACAAGCTTTGATTTTATTTTTTTAATTTAATTGTCCGAACTGTCGTTTGATAGCACGATTCTGCCTAATTTTTTAAAATTTTAAAAACCATGGTATTTTCATAAAATTTTATTTTTGTTTAACATTGAGTAGCCAATCACACCAAAATACGAAAAATTTCGAACGACCCTAAAATCCCACTGCTCCTACGTGGTCGCATATCATTGGCTACATCACATGCTAAATGGATCACCACCAAAGTTTCAATGTCCACCGTCCACCCATCCCCTAATCTACGGCTTTCCCTTGCCCACCAACCCCCAAAAATTTCAAACCACCTACAAAAGCCTCACCCCTCCCGCTTCCACTCCTCTATTTAAGCCCCCCCCCCCCCCCCATTCATCACACACACAACATACAGTCATCTATACATACACTTTCCTGTCTCTACACCCCAGTCTTGTGTTCTTACCCTCTTCCTGCAGTTTCAATGGCTCGTACCAAGCAGACTGCCCGCAAGTCCACCGGAGGCAAAGCTCCGAGGAAGCAGCTCGCCACCAAGGCCGCCAGGAAATCTGCCCCGGCGACCGGCGCTGAAGAAGCCTCACCGCTTCCGCCCCGGAACCGTTGCTCTGCGTGAGATCCGAAAGTACCAAAAATCCACGGAGCTCCTGATCCGCAAGCTACCGTTCCAGAGGCTGGTACGAGAAATCGCTCAGGATTTCAAGACGGATCTGAGGTTCCAGAGCTCCGCCGTGGCGGCGCTACAGGAGGCGGCGGAGGCTTATTTGGTTGGACTGTTTGAGGACACTAATCTCTGCGCTATTCACGCTAAGAGGGTGACTATTATGCCCAAGGACATTCAGCTTGCCAGGAGAATCAGAGGCGAGCGGGCTTAGATCGGGTCGAGTTCGGCTCCATTTCGGGTTTGATGTTTGAATTCGTATTAGGGGTATTGGTGTACATTTGTTGCAGTGTAGGTTTATGGTTTGTAAACCCTTGGTGCAGTTTGTTTATGCACGCTCAGTTTCAATGAAATCTATCTTGGAAATTTTTGTGGTTTCCATATGAATTTTCCTTTTTTTTAGGCATTCAATTTCTTTTCCTTTAAAGATATGGTTTATTAATTTATTTGATACTTTCAAATGTTAGATGTTGATGAAACTGCAGTAATAACTAAATTAAAGAATATATCCAAAGCACCAAAAACAAAAAAAGAGAGATGAGTTTTTCAAAGGTTCATTTGAGGCAAAATTGCAAGTTTAGTCCCATAGATTAGGTTTATTTTAAATTTAATCTCATTTTTTCTGAAATTTTAATATTAGTCCTATATTTTGTTAAAAATAACAAAACTAATCTCAAACATTGCAGAATACACCCTTCTCACTAACGATATTAAATAATTAATATTGTTTGTGAATGGAGGGAAATTACAGGAGAAATGAGGCCAAAAAAATAAATTCCTTCTTGAATGGTAAGAAATACGTCATCATATCAAATCTCAGTGCTGCAGTTGCTGCTGTAGGGACAAGTCATAGCAAAAAGAGTGGATCCAAGAAGCAACCATGGATTCCATGAGTTGATGTTTTAGTTTTATTAACTATTGCATAGTCAGTCTTTGAATTGTTTTTCCAAATTAACATTTTTTGCTAAAGCAATTGTGTTTTGTGTTTACATTATTATGATTAGGTTGGAAATCATATATTTGTGTCAACTTTCAGGAATAGGTTTAATTGCTTCTTTGATGAAGTGTTTAAGTGTTTTTTATGGTACAGAAACAAAGCCATTATTTTTATAATTTGTGACTTGGCAAAACAATTGATGAAATATTTTGTCATTTATGAATTATCTTCATTTGTTTCTTATTATTCTCTTCATCTTTGTCTATTTTACGGCTGCTTCAACAATAGCGAAAAAATGAAAATAAGTGCCAAATGTGAAAAATAGGTAAAAAATGGTGATCAATAGCCAAGAACTAGATATAGGTGAAAAATGGTTGAGGAGGGAATCCGTTTTTTTTGCCTCATTTATTTTGCAATTTCCTTCCATTCACAAGCACTGTTAATTATTTAACGTCGTTAGTGGGGAGGGTATATTCTGCAATGTTTGGGACTATTTTTGCTATTTTTTTAAATGAAATATGGGACTAATATTAAAATTTCAAAAAGTGTGAAGTCAAATTTAAAATGGGCTTAACCTATGAGAATAAGTTTACAATTTTGCCGTTCATTTGATTGCTCCATTAATTATTGTAAGATTTTGGACATTTATTTAGTGTTATATTTTTGCTGTCGTTTGATGGAATTCTTAATATGGAGTGACCTTGTTGTTAGAAATTTGATATGTAACTTGTTTCTACTTTCTACATCAAATTCTAAGAATGTATCCAGATCGTGCAATCATTTTCTCACAAACTATTATGTTTTTCAAACCAGCTTTGGCCTCCAAGATTCTGGCTTAAGCTTTCCTTTAATATTGTTAACATATATTAATAGCAACAATGATAAATCTTAGGCCGCGCTTGATATTTTGTTACACTAAACGTGACATGAATGATAGATACCTTAATGTATCAAAATTAATTGAGCTCGATGCATTCAGTTATAGATGACAAATGAGCGGGTTGGGTCGGGTTTGTGTTGGGTTCATATGGGTGGGGTCTAATATGGGTCGGGTCCAATAAGGTTCAAGTGAACGGGTCCAAAATGGATTGGGTTGCAAATGGGTTGGGTCGAGTTAGTATAAACCATTTTATTAATTTAAATTCTAGAGGGTGTTTGGGTTAACTATAATTTTTCTAAACATCCTATGATTTTAAAATTTTGATATTCATTTAGGAGGTTATTTGAGATTAGAATTAGAAAATTAATTGTAGTTATTTTTCTTTTAGTTTTTACAAAAGTGACATCACGTCATTTCACCACCACTACACTAATTATTTTGTTGTGTAAATAATATTTTAATTTTTTTTCTTTTTAAAATGTGATTGTTAATTTATATATTTTATTTTTATTTATAATATATTTTAAAATATAAAAAATTATTTATTATATGTACAGAGGAATGACAACTAGTTTATAAAAAAAGAGGGGGTTGAATGCTAGAAGTGAAATGAATATGGGGGTTGTGACGGCGGAGGTCGGTGATTGGTGGCGTTATCTGATATGAGCGGAAGAGAGAGAAATGTGATACTGTATGTGTGTTTGTGTGTGTGTGTGTGTATGTGTTTGGTGAAGGAGAAAAGTGTTTGTGTGTGTGTTTGTTTGGTGAAGGAGAAAATGAGTGAGTATTGAGGTGCGTGTGTGTGTGGGCGGTGAAGCCAAGTGTAGTGTTTTTCTTTTTTTTTTTTTTAATTTTATTTTAAATTTTATGGGTTGAACCCATTACAACCCATATTGGACCCATATCCAACTCACATCAGGCCCATATTCAATCCATATCCAACCCATATAGTATTTAATTTTTTTTAATTGTAGCCCATATCAACTCATTTTAAAATATAACCAACCCAACCAACCCAATCCAAAATTAATTGGGTTGGGTTGGGTTGGGTTGAACCCATCAGTCTTAACCCATCTTGCCACCCCTACATTCAGCATTAAAAGAACCAATAGTCTTGGTACATGGAAATAAATTCCAATAACTCTTAAAACTTGTTGAGGTTCGACAAGAAAAGTAATGCATGACTATGCTAGGAGCTATTGACATACATAATGATATCATAAAATGAAATTAAGATATACTCACGATTATAGTTGATCATGGATACTTTTTGGTAAAGACTTTCAATTTTAATTTTTCTCAAAATACTATTAATCATGTTTTTTCTTTTTCTCCCCCCCTCCCCAAGAAATAACTAACTTTAGCTCTTCAAGGCACTATAGAAGAGTAGCTCTTATTTTGGCTAGACCCCTAACTTCTGATCTTGAAGAGGAAGCATCCGATATCTGTAGAGGATTGGAAAGTATTGCAGCACATAATGAAACAATATGGATACAGTGCAGTACGGAGATGTGGTTGAGAGAGGATGCAGGAATATAGGTTTTTTCCATTGGAGAGCGAGTCAACGATTCCATCAAAGGGGATGATGGAGTGTGGGTGGAGACTGAAGAGGGGATACAGTGCTGCATTGAGAACTATTTTTGGGGAGTGTTTGTATCCAATCATCCACGGGCAGAGGACATAGCCAGGGGGACAACGCAATTGCGATCGATGGTGGACTCTAGCATGGCGGCCGAGCTTCTGCTGCTGTATACTAAAACCGAAGTCACTAAGGCCTTGTTCCAGATAGCTTCCTTCAAATCCTAGGGCCACGACGGTATGCCTCCAATCTTCTTCCAATCCTTTTGGCATATTGTTAATCATGATGGATTGGCATGTGTACTTAACTTTCTAAACTGTCTTAGTATGCCCCTAGGGATGAATGATACCCATATTGTCCTTATTTTCAAATATAAACGACCCGAACTCCTTTCCCAATTTAGATAGATAAGTTTATGTAAAGTCCTTTACTAGATTGCTTCTAAAACAATTGCCAATCGTTTAAAGCACATCTTAGATAGGATAATTACCCCTGCACAGTCGGCCTTTGTCCCGGGCCGCCTCATAACCGATAATATCTTATTGGCCTCTTGAACTTAACCATTTCCTTAACACCATATCTAAGGGTCGACAGGGGTCATGGCACTGAAACTGGATGTTAGCAAAGCATATGATAAAGCCGAGTGGGCCTTTTTGAAACAAGTATTGTCTCGTCTTGGTCCCCCACCCCCCTTTTACTGGTCTTATCATGCAATGTGTCTCCTCTGCTTCCTGTTCCTTTTTTCTTGGTCGTTTCCAGTTTGGGTCTGTTGTATCGAAGAGGGGTATCCGTCAAGGTGACCCCCTCTCCACTTATCTCTTTCTTTTGTGTACAAAAGCATTTAGCTCACTGTTACAGCAGGGGGAACAGGAAAACCGTATTTCTGGTGTGTTGATTTGTAGAAACACGCCGAGTATCTCCCACTTGCTTTTTGCCAAAGATACACTCCTTTTCAGCATCGCGTCCACTGAAACCTCTCGGACAAATTTGGAGGCCTTGGAGATTTATCAGTGTGCCTCGGGACAGAAAATCAACTTTGCTAAATCCTCGGTTGCTTTTAGGAGAAATACGAAGGAGGATGTATGCCTACTGCTTGCGGGGATCTTACAAATCAGAAGGGAAAACAAAATGGAACTATATCTAGGCCTCCCATCAAAGGTTACATGCTCTAAGCAAGACCTCTTTGAGACCATTAGGGATCGTGTTTGGAGGAGAATCTTGAGCTGGAATGAAAAGTTGCTCTCCCAAGCCGGGAAGAAAATCCTCAGGGAACGATATGACTATTCATCGACCGGGAGTACATGCTGGCCATTCCAGACTAAATCACCTCAGGGAATGATATGACACCTTCACTTGGCTCATCATCGACCAGGAGTACGATTCTCAAGGCCGAAGTTTGTACTCGTTAATGAAGCATTATGGGATGTCATACAACGGGTAATTACATTAACCACTCGTACCTTATACGAAAATGGTGGAAACCTTACAAACTTTATCTCTTTTAGGAGAAGCCTTTGCTAGAGCTTACCGCTGGGATACCGAACCTGCTTGGGAAGAACTGAAGATTATCTTCGGCCAACCACACCAGGAGCCGATACATCAAAGTGATGACGAGCTTTACCCACCCCTTGAAAATAACCCGGAAGAGATTGTGGTTCGTGTGCCTTTTGATCATAATGGAAGTTCTTAGATTCATGGAGGTTGTTAACACCGTTAATTTGATGATCATCATGCAATTATCGTCGTTCTTCCCGTCTAAATTATAGCATGTCTGCTATCCACTCGTTTTTGTTGGGCTTAATATGTTTCTAAGTGGTGTTAATTATCTAATTCTCAATTATTTTTATGTGTACTTTCGTTTGTCCTTGTATTCTGTTTTATGCGTGGCCTTGAATCAATGGTTTTCAATTTTTAGTTTTTGTGGATAATATAGTTCTCTAATGTAGCATGCACTTAAAAACTTAGTTTACTTCAATAAGTATTACTAAAATTTGTACTCCACATTCCAAGAATGCAATATTAATTTCAATATTTTTGTGTACTTGGCGGTTTTTTAAAGATCATATTATGTCTACACAGTTTCTAGGTTGTTCATGCAATAATTTTTTTGTAATAGGAAAACAACGTAAATGGGAAGACTAAAAAATGTCGAACTATATTGTGCAGCAAATATGCCTACTCCGTCTATCGTCCAAATATCGCGTACCAAAATCATGTAAAGAATTTTCCAAGAAATTATTTGCACGTAAATAAAGTAAAGTTCGACTTTTTTTTTTTTTTTTGTGTATTCGATAAAAATGCAATAACCCCAATGTTTATTATGTGATAATAAACTCATATTGTCATCCTAAACTTCATTTTGATATTAAATACTAGTATGGTTCGGATAAATTGTATCTTCATAACAACTTTTTAATTTTTTGGTACACAATATTTTGAGTGGTCACATTTTATGAAGTATGGCTCACCTACTAAAACAAAGGCAAGGGACACTTCACATTATAAGCACACTGTTTTAGTCAATTGTGCAGTAATTATGCTGAAAAGATGGTGTAAATACATTGCAGAACCATTCAATTACGCATTGGGACTCCACAATAATAATTATCGAGCATTTATAAAGTTTGGCTCCTCTAGGCGTTTATTGACTAAAACAGTGGCAAAAGTAGTACACATTCAATGCCAACTACTTGCTTAAATACAAAAAGATCCCAAAATTGTTTTGTAAACCTTTTTGTAATTTGTATTTGTATAAAAAAATTCGCACATTCAATGCAAGTTGTGGAGAGTTCTATGTACATCTCAATGCATATAAGCTTCATCTGTTGCATTGATTGGCAACTGACAGAAAAAAAAACCAAAAAATACGTGTAAGCAATTGTATCATTCATAATGACGATTAATCTCGACAAAGTAATATGTACTTCATGCAAGTGCTACTGAAGATTAAACTCACAGTTCATGAAATTGCATAAAGCAAGTTGTTGACGTTCTTATGTCAATTCTCCCGTTTAGTGATTTATCCTGTCAATTAAAAACTGACATTTCCCAAGTAGTACATCTAAAATTAAATTAAGTTAAGACCCCATCAGAACACAATTTTTTTCCCAAGTGTAATGCATTGGTTTAAAGGTGAAGAGCTATCGAATATCAATTGGTATGTATGCGTATTTAGTTTATGTTTTGCCTCCTTTCTTCCACCTAAATATCATAGTTGTGATGTGGTATTAACAAGTGACATGGTTGGTTAACAAGAATTAATGGTGCCATTATCTTTAATATATGTATGTCCATTTGGCTACTTCAGTTAGCATTACATGGATTTGCAATGATGTAGCTATGGATAGGATTCTACCATGTGTCACTACTAAGTTGTCCCATCTTATAAATAAGGTGACATAAGAAAATCTTGGGGAGAAGATTCGCATGGCAGTTCACGATCTCCTTTGCATGAAAATTGTGCTTCAAGTTTGCCTATAAATACCTCATACAATAAGCTTGTGTTGAAAGCACTCACCTTTCAATTATCATCCCGACTATCGTGAACAAGATGGTGTTCCAGGATGAGTATTTTCACCAACGACGTTTGTTCTATAGCACTAAGTGGTCGAAGGACATGGAAGCCACATTTGTCGATTCCCTCGTTCAGCATAAGAAACACGGTAACTTCAACCGCAATGGCATAAATTTTCATGCTGTTATATGCCCAATTTACGATGTCAATCAGGAGCATTCGACTAAGCACTCTTACACGACGGGAGATAACAAGCTCAGAAAACTGAAAGAGCGCTATGCTGTTTTCTCCTGGATCCTAAATGTCTCCTGCGTGTTTATGAACAAGGTGGCCCGCTACGTCTTGGCTGATGATGCTTTTTGGGAAATGATCATAGAGGTAAATAACAACCTATTTGAATGTACTAGCGCACTGACCGTTGGCCTTTTGTATTTTTATTGTTCTTTACATGCTTAAATTACACTTGTTAATCGCCTATGTTTTTATATCTCTTACATACAGGAAAGGGTTAGTATTACGTAAATGCTTATGAAGACTTGTACGAGAGCCATTGTTTTCTGTTTGATTCCGATAACCCTGACGAGCAAACCCTTGTGATCGAGGAAGAAGAAGTCGACTCTATTGCGTCGTTTGCTCTCCCCCAAGGTTGGGTTGATGATAGCCCCCTCACATGTTATGAGAATATTATGTTGGCTCACATTCATCAGCTCGATACTACATCTGTTGACTCTACTTCACTTTGGCATTTTTTTAGAAAAGTATTATACCTTTGACGATGAAGACAAAGTCGATTCATTGCTTGCACTTCCTGCTGCTCCACCTCCGTCTCCTGATCCAAGCTATGCTTCCGTCGAGCACACTAGCTCTTCTGCATCGAATGAGATCAACAAGTCCGAGTAAGGTGTTTGCACTCTAACTTATATATATATGTATTCATATATATATATATATATATTTGTAGCTTGGAGTGTCTCTGTAATATGTAGTATGTGGCCACTACGTTTGTAGGTTCAAATATTTTGCTTAGGGTGTGTATGGTATGTTATGGATCGAGCCTAGTATTGCTCATTTCGGTATTAACAGTGTATATTTCCATGGACATCTAGCATGTGGTATTTTGGCTTAGAAAGTGGTTGTACGAAGAAGCATGTAATCTATTTTTGCAAACGAATGCTTGTGGAGATGTTCAATGGGTTATGTTTTGCGAACGTAATAGTGGCAAGATGTACGTGTGTTTAAATTTTATGTCAACCTACAATATATATTGGCCCGACTTCGTTGTCTCGTATTATATTGCTAGATTTTAATATTTCGGACAAAAATTTTATAAAGTATCACAATGCAGGAGTAATTACCACTATTTACGCGTAATTGTTTGGTTGAGAATCTTAGTATCCCCCTTTCAATTTTTGTCCATATGTATATATTAATAAATTATAAAAATATGCTTTTTAAATGTTATGGTTGGATACACCTGTTTTATATTGTATAGTGTAAAATGTCATAATCTTATTCTTGTTCCATTATATTTGTAGCAGTCATATATATCCTAATTTCCGGTAATGATTTAATTTTTTTTTTAGCAACATCATGATTTAAAAAGAAAAAGAGGCGGTAATAAATATAAAAAAGTAATAAAATATTTTACCACATAAAAAATTGGATTTTATAAATAACTATCCAGTAACATATTTGAAGCTTTAATCTACAACAAATTTGTACAAAGTACGTACGCTCAACAAAATTAAATATGTATTCAATGAAAAATTCTATTGATAGATATAAGCACTATCTTTTATATATTAAATAAAAATTGCATATGAAAATTCAATTATTCAAACATTCTAGTGTTTTCCGTTTGGAAATATAGTGTTAAATTTTAGCAGTAATTTAGGAGGAAAAATCATTTTAATATTGTCAAAAAAAAAAAAATTACAAAAATACTGTAATTTTAAAATTGTTAAAATTTTATGTAAAACCGTTTTGATAAAAAGCAGTTTTGAATTTTAAAAAATAAATAAATTAGAACATGGTACAAAGATGCTAACACCTTCAGCAGCTTTGTACCAATAAAGTCTGTTCCAAATTTCCATGGTTCATATGCCAATTTTTCAATGAACCTGCAGCCATGCATGCATCCCAATTTATTTATTTTGGATGATAGGAAAATAAAGAAAAATGTCAATTTATTTTTTGTTTTGAACACCAAAAAAGTTAATTTGTTATGTTTACGAAAATTGAAGAACTTTTATATTAAATTTAGAATTTTTTTTTTGACTCAATTTATTTTGGGTAATGACATCAAGCTCCTTAATGTTTGATACAATTACAAATACCCTCGTAGTTTGAAAAATTACAATTACCCTCCTGATAATAAAATTCATCCAAAAATTACTTCTGTTTAAGTATTACTTATTACCAAAATTTAATTAAATATACCATGTAGTAAATATGAAAGAAAATACACCAACCTCAAACTTTTTTACTCAGAGTAACGACACTTTTTTATTAATACTGTGTTGTGTACAAAGAATTGACACAACATACAAAACCCTAAGATTTTAATTATTAATTAATAATAAACTTAATATTTTTATTAAAATTGTGCAAAAAAATTTAACAGAAATTAACAAAAATTACATCAAAAGGGTGATCTCCCTTAATAATAAGGTATAGATATTAGATTTATTATTAATTAATGTGTCAATTCTTGTACCGACATTAATAAAATATTAACAGGTGTTGTTACTTTGAGTAAAAAAAAATTGAGGTTAGTCTATTTTTTCATGGTAAAATTAAATAAATAATATAAAATAAATTACTAAAATAGGGTGGAAATCCACCTTTTAAATAATTAGGCGGTTTCGCCTAAATATTTAATAGGTGGATTTCCACCCCATTTTAGTAATTTTTTATTTATTTTATATTATTTATTTAATTTTGCCTTTTTTCATATCCACATGATATTTTAATTAAATTTTAATATTAAATAATGTTTAAGCCGAACTAAAAGAATATGTCAATTATTGGATGGATGTTATTATCAAGAGGATAATTATAATTTCTCAAACAACAAGAGTGTATTTCTAATTATATCAAATATCATGGGATCTTGACGTAATTTACTAAAAAATAAATTAGGTCAAAATAAAATTTATTAATTTTTTTAAACATAATAAATTTTTTGGTTTTAAGAAAAATTAAATATATAATTTTTTTTCCCTTATCATGCATAATCGCCGACAAATAAACGGCTTTGCGTGACAGGAGAATTGCTTCGAACATAAGTGGTTCTTCTATGTTTTTTGTCAGATTCTTTTTTTTGTTTGTTTTTTCAAAACCACTTGTTGGGTTATTGGTTTTGCATAAAAAATTAACACTTTTCATTATGTAGTATTTTGGTAATTTTTTTATTTTTTTTAACAATATTTAAATTATTTCCCCAATTTAGGAAGTTGGCATATATTACGAATAAGTGATAATAAACAAAATTAAAATAAATAGAGGAACAATATAATAAAAAACATATTAAATTAAAGCCACGGCCATGGACCAAAAATATAGGCTAGTATTAGAATAAGAGCAAATATTTCAATAAAACAATACGCAAAATATGGCAGTATGACTACTTTATTATTTCAATACATGATTTCCGTTAATGAATTTTGTATATATAAATATATTTAATACAGAATTCATTAATGAATTCTGTGTTATTTTCAATAGTAAAAATTTCCGTTAATGAATTATGTGTTATTTTCAATAGTAAAAATTTTGCAGCTTCATTTACTGAAGCTAGTAAAAACAAAAAACAACCCTGTAGATGTTGAAGTTCCCACTGAAAATAACACAGAACAAAAATAACATATATTTTATCCTATTTTGGAACATCTTTTTTGTCTCATTTATTAGGGTTTCAATGTATTTTTCCTCACAGAAACAATGAAAGCATAATCATAAAAAAAAAGGTAAAAAGATCAAATTTTCCTACGTGGCAGCATGTCATTGGTTGTTCAAGGTTAGAAAATCTCACAAAGTGCAGATGAAGGGATCTTTGCACCAAACCTTTCATCTCCACCCTTTCATTTATTTCAAAATAGGTATGATTGCATCCCATTCATAAAGGGTGTGAAGCTTGTTTTGCCTTCCAAAATCAGCTTTACGTCTCCCTTTATCCTCTCCTCTCTCCCTCCCTTTATCCTCTCATCTATCCCGAAATCACCATTTCGCAACCTACCACCATGGCCCCTCCACCACAACAACGGCCGCAAAAATGCCATTTTTACTCTGGCCGATGGATGAAGTCACATGATGTGTCCTTCATCAATGCTCTCTACTGGAAGGCTGAGAAAGGGTTCAAACAAGACGGCCCTCGCCGCCCCAACAAGATGGCTTTGCTCTTTGCCGTCCGCGCAGTAACTCGCATGTAGGGATGGGAGTTCAAGCAAGATACGTATGCATGGCACCTTGAGCGTCTTAGGACTTGGTACCTAACATTCAAGGCCATATTGAAAACCCAACGTTTCATTGGGATGTCGAAAATAACATTCTTCATGCTCTGTATGATGCCTGGGTTGCACTGATAAGGGTAAATAATTCTCTTTTTAACCGTCTTTTACTTTGTACATTATATTATAATAATAGTTAACTTAATTAGGATTGTGACCATTTGAACATGTTTTAGGAGAATCCCTTTGCCGATGCTTACATTAAGCATGGAGAGCCTCAATAGGAAAGTCTCAAACTCATTTTCGAACCGAACGAAGAAGCTCACTGGGGCCATGGGCATGAAATTGTTTCAATTTCTAGCGGAGAATCAGCAGACGAAAACTTCGACGATGAATAGGACAACGCATCCTTTTGTGAAGACTTCAACCCAGATCCAGACTCGGTTATTGATTTGGCGACGACGGACAGTGAGTGAATGCAGTGAACTTGAACGTAGTAGGGGTTGATGGTAATGTTTTGTTTGGTTGTTAATCGTAAGGTATTTAGA
The DNA here is from genome assembly GCA_034509735.1 of Sesamum alatum. NCBI lineage: Eukaryota > Viridiplantae > Streptophyta > Magnoliopsida > Lamiales > Pedaliaceae > Sesamum > Sesamum alatum. The sequence goes on from JACGWO010000011.1 coordinate 16,070,076, forward strand.
CTTTCGTATGTATGTCCAAACGTATGGGTGGAGGAGTTGGTTTTTTGTTGTTGTGAAGGGATTTTGGGTGAAGCTTGATTTTGGTTGAAAGTTTGCGTACGGTTGTATGTTTGTTAGGTTTGTGGAAATGTGCAGGTTGTTTGTCATATTGTATGTATGATGTTTGTTATATAATCGACCCCATTTTTCTAAGAAACTCAAATACATTGGTTATTATTATTACTTATATGTGCATTCAAATTTCGGAGCCTGATAGTTTCGTCGAGGCAATTACTTGATCTTAGGTTGATATTGTCAATAACGACTGTTTATAATTTTTTCATATAAAAAAATATTAATACAAAAGTGGGTTTAGGAACAAGTAAAATTCGAAAAGCCCCCGTGTACAAAACTGTTTTCAAGTAAAATTAGGTACCATGCTTCATGTTGATTCTACTTATGCTAATTATGCATACTTATCACCATTTACGTTACTATGGATTATTTACGTTAATTTGAACGGGGATTATATTAATATGTAACTTGCCTCAAAAATTTCTCAAAGTTTTTGTACCATTTTCAAGGGTTTTCATTGATATTACATTTATTATTATTCTATAGTGTGCCATTAATTGTCCGTTTCCAACATATAAGCGGCCTTTTACAGGTATTTCATTACAGAAATAAGTTAAATTCATTTTGTATGTTATAGAATATGTCATAATTTACATGTACTAATCATTTCCAAACAAATATATTTGCAGTTAGATATGTATGGCCTTGACTAGTCACGTTAGGTTCGGAACAAAGTATACATATAAAAAGGAATAACAGTGAACCGGTAGACGATCACAGACAACCAATAATGTTCCTAATCACCACTTACGAATTGTTTGAAATTAAGCGACATAAACAAGGCACCCAAATGTGAAGTCTATAGCATCTAGTGATGGGCAAGCCCATGACGATCGAGTTCAACGGGCACTCGATTATACGAAAAATATAACGATAACTTACAAAATGTAAATTAAGCTACTCATTAGAACCTACCCTCTGACATCAATTTCACCAATCGACCATGCTTGTGAGCCGCGAGCGAAAAGAACAACTCCATATCCTTCAGGTTGTTATGGAGGCGTTGGAGAATAACTAGCTGTTCATTTTCATCAAGTCCTTCAATTTCCGCCACTGCATCATCAACCAACAACCTAGTTTCCAGATTACCAAACTCGGTCTGCAATACTCTTGTCAACGTGTATTCGATTGTTAGCATCTTGACAAAATGTACTAACCATTTCAAACAATCTTTCCTCTGGGGCAACTCCCACACGTTTTCATTTCTTTGTGCTCCCACCACTCCCCATAGGTACACTGGAAGATGTAGCAGTTGGACCGACATTAACGTTGGACGTATGTCCTTAGGGCCTGTCATTAGTTGCAAAGCTTGTATCCAGATTCCAATATCCGGTAGGGACGTAGTAATCTTGTGTTTCAGGAATTTCTTCCTCTCTAGCTGCATCTCCTGCGATCCTCGCCTCCATCACCGCCTGCTCTGTCCTTGTCGAATATCTCCCGCCAGGGGGGATAGTAGGGCCATGTTTATACCGCATGGACTTTGCACTCAGATCGACCTGTTGCACACACGAACATTAATAATTGGTGTGCGGATGAAAAATATAGTCCTTTTGTAAACCATAATATGCAAATTAAATTACCTTTACGTATTCATCCCAAATGTTATTCTCATCGCCAGTGATCATGTGTCTGTTGTCGTCCCATTCGAAGCCACTACACAACATCATAGTACTTAGCGTTGCAAACTATTTCTTCCATACGTGAATCTTTGAGTTGATGTGGGGCTCCGCCTTAATATCACTACCTAGAAAAATATTAAGCATGTGGCTGTCTAGCTGTAATATATATCCATTACGGAAGTCATTCCCACACTTCCAACCTCTAGTTACCAAGGAACGAAGACCATGAATAAGAACTTCCTCCTCCCTTGTAGTCCATGTCCGTCGGGAGCCGCCCTTCTCCTTTGGCGCTCCACACCTACGGAATTTGCTATTACCTTCATCGTCCGGACGACTCATCACCAACAAAATATATAAGTATTTGCCTGCAATTATGTGAATGCGTAATAAAATATTTAAGAATGCAATGGGCACGTGTAAAGCTGTAGGCACATTTATATGGTTTCAAGTGCATCAAACGCAAATTACATAACCACAAATGAAACAGGTAAAAATAACCGAGTTAAAGTAGAGAATTCAAATAATATGTTTGGACAGTTCAAAAATCGACACAGAACTACAAAGTTCCCCAAGCCAACAATACAAAGATAAAAGAGAATACACTTTCACATAGGCAAAGACTACATTCAAACAGAAAATTCAGGCAGTGCAGTTCAACCACTCGTTGTACATAGAAACAACCAATTCATCTCGTCAATTTGTCCAAGCTGTGCTTGTATCAATGGAAGAAACATATTCAGCCATAGGTTCATTCGCCATATTGTTGGACTCGGCCATTTCAAGCTCAATAGGATCATCTGGCATCTCATTATGAATAAAATTGTATAGTAAGCAACGAGCCAAGATAATTCTATTTTGCACTTTTATAGGGTAGAAAGATGGACTTCTCAAAATCGCCTAACGCACTTTCAACGACCCAAAAGTACGTTTGATTACATTTCTAGCAGAAGAATGCTTCAGGTTGAAAAAATCTTCTTTATTTTGTGGTCCGGTGGCATCGCGATCCCACTCCTTCAGGTGATATCTAACGTCTCTATATGGTGTCAAAAAACCTTCGCCGTTCGTATATCCATTGTCACACAAATAATAATTACCTAACAAACAAGGGATCACGTAAAAGTTATTGCAGTGGTACCACTTAGAAATCACAAACCATAGGCGACTTACAAGTAATTACCTATTGGTACTTTGAGTCCATTTGGTCGGTGTATTGCACCACGTAAAACTCTGCTATCTGCAACGCTTCCCTCCCAAGGCTAGGACGTAAATGAATTGCATGTTCTTGTTACAAACACCCAGTATATTAACTGAAATATGGCCTTTCCTGTTTCGATAACATCCTTTATCCGCATCTGCCACCCTAACGTCAACGTATGTTCCATCTAGTGCATCCAAATAACCCTAATTGTGTAATAATTAATGTAATGTACGTAAGCATTTTCCTATGTGCACCATGAAAAGGTTAACAATGAATTTAGTAAATTACCTTAAACCACCTCCATCTTGAGTCGGTACAATCTTCAAGAATGGGTTCGGGTCTAGCGAGTAATGTCCGGTTGGTTCTAAGTACTGCATTAAGTACCTGATGAAAACATCTACTGATTGTACGACCGGAGCGCATGAAATCGTGTTTTACTACCCAATTTTTCTTGTGATGAGATATTATGCTTAGAAATATTGCTACTTGTTCACTCACGGCAACACTCTGATTATCAGTCAACCCTGAGTAATTATCCAACAAATAACACAAACGGCCAAATGCGTTACGATTCATTCGTAGATTTCTTAGACATGCCTCATCATTGTCCATTACAAGCCTGCGGAGATGGTTTACCTGATTTGGGATTCGACTATTTATAGTGTACCGTTTAGACCGTTGGCGTCTATGATTTCGACATAGTCTTTTAAGTTGGTGGTAAACAACCACAAAGAGGGTTAGGGAAACCACTATTTCGCTAATTATCTGTTGCACCGCGATTAAAGGTAGTATTCTTCGGTGTGAGACCATCCTATTATAAAACATAATAAACTTACAAATCCAATTACACAAAAAAACGTATTATATACATTCTACCGTGTCTGTGGAGCAGATTATACACTATTACAATTTATCACAGATAAAAAAAAATAGATACTAGACATCATCATGCTTTAAATAGGCACTAAATGTGATCAGAACACAAAGATAAGTAGTGGAAGTGCAATGCGATATAGTGACCAAGATAGTAAACGCTACTGAACAAAGAATGCTAGTAATCGCAACGTATAATAGCTTAATAGGTTAATCCTAATAACAGTTTATTACCAAACAATGAAGTAACTTGCACATTAACGCATTCATCAACAGAGGGAATATGGGTTCTCCATAATAGGAAACAGAGCATGGAGATGTATTAAAATGTACGAAAGGAGTTTATAATGAATTGAGATTAAACTGACCTAAGCTATTCAAATTCACCCCTCCAAGAAGTCTTCAAGCCGACGACGTGAGATCCTACCAACAACCAAAGTCAGGTAGAAGTAAATGCAGTATTAGTTGGCAAAAAAAAAAAATTAAATAGATAAACAATGAATAGAGGAGAGAGTGGAAATGTGTTAACACAGACCACTATTGTTGCTCCGTCGCTCAATAGCTGCCGTGCGGATTCTTTGATGAAAAGCTCAGGAAAAAAAAATGAACAAGAAGAAGGCAATGGAGAATTTCTGAGAGAGATGTGTTCCATGTGGACAAAGAAAATGGGAATAGAAAAATGAGATAGTAAAGTAATAAATGTGTCACGTGCAATTAATGCACCTGACACGATAGATGGTAAATTACAACAGTTATAATGGTAAATTTGATATTATGCTTCGAAAAGTGAGGCTATTTAAGGAAGCCAATAAAATTGGCAATCTTGCTGGGCTGACAAGCTAGTCAAAGCCAAAGAGGGTTGAACTAGTTTGTCACAAATATGTGGATTTATGATGGGCCTGTGCCCAAACTTATGGGCCACGATTTTTGCTAGTAAACAAGAGATTAGCCTTGATTAACCAGGATATCAAGGCTAATCCCACATAGTAAACACGCCCTTAGTCAGTCAGGAGCAGAGGACATCATTGCGTGGCACTGTTTGCGACTAGACTCTTCACGCTGCGAAGTGCCTACCACTTGGCATGCTCTTTGGAGGATCGTACTAGTTCAAGCAACCTATCGGACTCCGAGCAAACTTGGTGGCGGTTCTTGTGGCAAGCAAAGCTCCCGAATAAGATCAAAGTGTTCATTTGGAAAGCCTGCCTGAATGCGGTCCCAACGAGTACCAATCTTCGTAAATGAATGTCGGGGGTTTATTCCTAGTGTCCGCATTGCAACACTGAGGGGGAGGATGTGTTTCATGTGCTGGCCTCCTGTCTCTTTGCTCGGCAGGTATGGGGCTTATCGAACTTTAGATCCCACTTTATCCCTGTATGCCCCTTGCTATTCTTCCGTGGCTGGCGAAGGTCTCAACCTCGTTGGATGCGGGGGAGTGTCGTCGGTTCCTTTTCATTTGTTGGGCTATTTTGTGGTGTCGAAATAACAAACTCATGACAAGGGAATGCCTCAAACCCAACCAGACAGTGTTTTTTGTGGGTAGTACCTTGATTCCTTTCTTGCCCATGATGTTGACGCTACTGTCTCCCTTGCCCCACAAGGCTCGGTATATTGGCAAAGACCTCTAATGGGTCGCATCAAACTTAATTTCAAAGGCGAGCTGCTGGACAAGGGATTAGCGCTGGGGGATTGGGGTTATGGCTAGGAAAGAAGGTGGTGCATGTCTTGCCTAGCTTTCGCGTAGGGTGGACAGAAAAGGGAATGGCGAATTGGAAGAAGCTCTTGCGGCTCGAGAGGCTATCCAACTTGCTGCTCGATGGGGGATGGTCGTCGATCATTGTTGAGGGTGACTGTGCAGTGTTGATTACAAGCGGTGGATAGGGATCTTTTTTATGTTGGTAATGTGGTCTTAGAAATTCGTCAGTTTGTACCTAAGTTTGCCTCCTGTCAGTTTGTCTGTGTCAAACGTTCTCTCAATAGTGTGGCTCACTGCCTAGCTAAGTTTGCGTTTGGCTCGTTTTAAGGTGACAATAATCTCCCATCAATGGCCCTAGCTATTGTAAATACTGAGTTGATTCATGAATGAAATCTTTTGGCCTAAAAAAAAAGGCACAATAGAAGAGTGTGACTACATCTGATACTCATTGCCACATAACATTATTTTAATTGCCCCAAGTGGCCATATGAACCTAATGTCTAAGTATATTTTTTCGGCCCCTTCAAACCGTCATTTTTGAATCTGTCCCTATCCACATACTGTTCACTGTGAAAAATGAGGTATGTATTAACCGACTTATTTATATTTTTATTATAAAAAAAATAAAATTATACATTTATCGCAAAAGCGGTAAACGTTGCAAAATATAGTGGGTCGCCAGCTTCCACTATTAAAAATTAATTTTTTTGCTGGGTCGCCAGCCTAGTCGGCGACCGGCGGTCGCCAGCTGGGCCGGCGACCCTTTTTTTTAATTTATTTTTTTATTATATTTAATTGTTAATATATTTAATAAAATTTACTAATTAAATCTTATTTTATTATTTCAAGCTAATTATGATTATTCATTAAAAAATAATTGACTTTATGATAATTTAAAGAATTATGATTATAAAAATTTAGAATTAAAAATAATACACTATAAAATTACATAAAAATGTGTATTCAAGTATTTGGTACATTATTTTGTCGTCTACGACCGTGCCTTTGGACGTTCTTTTGGCTTGAAGGACCTTGGTTTTGTCGGGATTGACTGCGAATTTTTTGTCGTGCACGAGCTTGTGCTCAATCCATTTCATTAGGTATTCGGGTACTTTGGCGTCGACCCGGACGAGTTGATGCACGAAGAGTATCATCGTGGACCAATTGAAAATTGGGGATATCCCAATAGTCTTCCGCCATTATCGGTTGAAAAGATTCAGAATATGTCATTCGGTAAGGCATTAAAGCATAATATTGCTTAACCATTGATGCAACGTTAAGCCTATATGCAGCACATACTTTTTGAGCATGAGAGCATGGTATTCCAAATTGATTCCATTTACCACATGAACACTCTTGTGTTGCAATTTTCACAACGTGAGTGTTACACCCCTGTCCATAATAATGTCTCGTAACCACAGAGGCAGTCTGTTGGATTTGATCGAATGCCATGATCACATGCTCGACGGATCTGGCGGACTACCATTGGAATATTTTATATGCATAGTCCATCCACGGTTGATTGTTGTTTATCATTGTAGTACTCTTAGCCATCCTCTCACGAAAATAATGGACTGAGCGATTAAAAGTCATTTCAACAATTGCAGTTACAGGAAGGCGGCGTGCCCCTTTTAAAACCCCATTGATGCATTCCGACATGTTGGTGGTCAGAATACCGCATCTCCATCCACCATCATGAGAAGCTGTCCACTTTTCCTTTTCAATTTGCTCTAGCCAGTGGTGTGCTTCTAGTTTTATACTTTTAACCTCTTCCATGGTGCGATTGAATTTTCTAATTTGATATTCTGAGCCAGCTCTCCAACAAAGATCCTTCAATTGCACGTTCTTAAACTGATTGTTGAAGTTTGAACACACGTGCCTCAAGCAATATCTATGCACACCGCGAGGAGGAACAAAGTCAGGAATGTCTTTTATTGCGGATAAGAGGCCAGCATTGCGATCAGATATAAGACACATTCCCGACACACCTCTAATGATGTGTCTACTCAGCATCTGAAGAAACCATTTCCAGGATAGATATGATTCTTCATCAACAATAGCAAATGCAAGGGGCAATACCTGTTGATTCGCATCCATCGCAGCTGCAATCAACATTTTATGCTTGTACTTCGTATATAAATGGGTTCCATCTACACTTATGACTTTGCGACAATGTTGGAACCCTTGAATGCATGGTTTGAAAGCCCAAAATAGATATTTGATGACATACGCACCAGTTGAGCGCCGGAACGATTTGTGCTCCCATTCAACAATTGTTCCATCATTCCATTTTTGAAGTGCGCCAAGGTAACTGGGGAGTTTTTGAACAGAGCTCTCCCACGTCCCATAGACAGTCTCACGGGCCATCTTCAAACTGTACAATGCCTTCGCATATGATATGCCGAAACCTAATTGGTCCTTTACAGTTTGGATGACATTTTTTATTCCATATGTAGGGTCGCGTTTAACTTGTCCCAATAACAAGGACGCAACAAAACCTCTATCTAAATTGCAATGCTCGAGTGACAGTTCTGATATAACACAAGTGTGGTCACCTCCATATTTCGTGATCACCCAACGTCCAAGTTTAGCTTTATCTATTGCTCGGAGGTACCACCTACACCACATTTCTGGAAAATAAAAAAAAAATTAATGAATGTGCATAAGTAAAAATTCGACCAATGAATGTGCATAAGTAAATAATCAATTAATGAATGTGCATAAGTTATTTACGAGTACCTGGGGTGTTATGTTTGCGTAGGACTTTCCATATCTTGGGAGTGCTCTCTAGAACAAAATACTCACGACGTGCATGTCGTATTGAGTAATCTTTCACAGCACCTATCAAATGTACTTTATTTTTGAAAACCATGCCTACATCGAGCTTGCCTTGATTTGTATCATAATATTTTACGTACTTCAAAGATGGAACATCGATGGAGTCCGCAGGTATCTCCGGAAAAGTTTGTTAAAAAAAAGGTATAGAACGATAAAACATGTGAGCATTTTCTGTTGTTGGTGTAATAGAAGGCTGAATTGGCGTTTGGTGTGTTGATGGCGTACCTTCTGTATTAGGAGCTAATGTCTCGGCCATCACATTGACGTCAATATCATCCTCGGGATCTAGGGGCGGTATTGGAAATTCTGCTTCGTCGGGCTCGGAACCTTCATCTGAGTATTGTGCAAAACTATCACCTTCCGGATCATTTGCAACTTCATCGTCGTCAAAAATCCTATCAGATTCGTGATAGTTTTGTGAGGTCGTAGCCCCTGTGCAGTGAATCCCAACATTTTGAAGGCCTTCTGTGACTCTGACAACCTCGGGTGTGTCATTATGCAATAAAGTAGAAGCACCTGCAAAAACATCATCATTAAAAGTTTGAACATTTGCGAACCCCGGGTTCGACAAAAGAGATATGTAGTCGCCCCATTGTTGATTTAACATTTGCGAACCAGCTGCAGCTTCAACTTGTGTTGTTTCAACATATGCTTCCATTTGAGTAGTATCCACATCAGGGTTGAGGAATTCTGCTAAGTTGTCATTATCAAGCGGTACTAGAGTTTCTTTTATTCGCCCTATGTATTGACCCACGTGCTTAACAAATACTTTTAGTAAATATTCGGTATTATTAACTCGTAGTTTTTTGTACAACTTGGTTAAAAACTGCGAAAATGTTGTTGAACGTGAAATCCTCATAAATCCCATGGGGTTGCGGTCATACGTAACCGACCAACCATCTTGATATATCTCACCCCCAAAATAGATCAATACATCAATGCGAGAATTAGATGTCGACATATCTGCAACCATAATCGATGAATGTTAAATGAGATTGATATAACAAATTAAATACAATACATGATGTAATTACTATATTTTACCGAGTTGAGTGTAACTGTGACAAGACTTATAATTATTATTGAATGTAAAATATGAGAACTGGTTCAAATTACACGAATATATAAATTAGTAAGACTTGTGGAGTTTGCTCCAAACTCCACGCATATATATATTGCACAAGGCCTTAAAGGCCTTGTGCAATAATTGACTCACATGCATAATTATCGTGCATGTGAGTCTATGAGTGACAAGGCTATGCAAGCCTTGTCGTATATATATATATATATATATATATGACATGACAAGGCTATACAAGCCTTGTCATATCGGCTTGCATAGTCTTGTCACGTCATATATGTGATAAGACGATATATATATCTATATATATACGATATTACTAAATCTATTTTTCACTCCAAAACTAATATTCAATATGCAGAGTGAGAATAAAGATGGGTGGTATTACCAAAACAATCTATTTTACAGGGGAAAATGGACAGACGAGCTAGAGAAGATTTTCCTTCATGAACTGGTCAAGTATCTCAATATGGGACACTTCAAGCCAGGCTCCATTGACCCAGTTTGCATCCGACTGGCAGTGGCACGGGTAAACAAGAAGGCTGTGAATAAAATATTGTACGAGGAGGTCATCCACCGATTAAACATCCTTAGACAGCGTTATAATATTCATAAAGATTTGAAGAGTACTTATGGAGTGTCGTGCGATGCAAGAACGGGTGTGTTAACTGCCAAAGGATCAGTATGGGAGTCTATTAGTAAGGTACGTGTGTATTGTCTCTTCGAGATTATATTTATTCAACATTGAATAATTTTCCTTTTGTTTTTGGATCAGTGGGATCGTTATGTCAAGTGTTACATCAATGCATATGAATGACACCAGGATGCATTATGGTGTCTTTTTGACTCCCCAGATTTGAAAAGCATCGACCCAAGAGAATTTTTTCCCATCTGCAAGTCACATAGAGCCTAATGAAGATGGAAGTTACAACTATCATTAATTCTATGATAATACTTGTATCTTCATTACCTTCAATAAAATGATGTCAATTTATCAAGTGAAATTTATCTTCATTACCTCAATAATATATATACATAAATATTAATATTTATATATATATATAATAGATGAACCCGTGAACCAAAAAATGGTTCACGGGTTTCGCATGCAGCGACTGTTGCATGCATGCACCAGTCGCTGCATGCAGCAGTCACCATGCAACAACTGTTGCATGCTGTTGTGCCGCGGGATTCCCGCTTTTTCCAGCGGGAATCCCGCTGAAAAGAATGCAACCCACAATTGTGGACATCATCATGTCCTCTAATCTTCTACGCAATTGTGGAGATGCACCATCCTGAACGAGTTCTTCGCTAATTCGGGATGAGGCAAAATATCCCAGAAGTACAAAATGACCATGACATGGAACTACATCGTATCTCTCGTTCATCACGAGTGGGAACAGATTGGTATCAGCGACATGTCGAATATATCGTTCGATGGCAAAGACGAAATGAGACCATTGTGCTTCGACCCCCAATATCTAATGAAATAACTGTAGAAGATGGATATGAGCAATGGTATGATGAAATTACACGTCGTTTCATATCATCATCTGCTCAAATGCGTGTTGGAAGTGGGTACCAACCTGGACATGCAACATCATGGCAAATGGTGGTACGTTATCTCGTAAACATACTTATTTCTAATCATATTTTTATATTTTCACACGTTCAAAATTGCACACTTATAATATATTCGGTTCACTTTAGCTTGACCAAATGGAAACTCTTCGAATAAGTTGCGAAACTACACCCGATCAACTAGAGGCATATCGTCAAGCAATGACAACGCATTTGGACATATATCGAAATGTTGTTCAAATTGCAACAAATCAACGAACGGGACAAGGTATCGCCCCTCAAAATCCATTGCCACAAGATGATGTTCCGTCCACATCCCACAGACAAACGCGAAGTCGTAGCAGGATATCAACTCGCACAGTAGAAAGAGATACACCTGAGGTTGACATAGTTGGGCCATCTACTGTGCATACCTCTCAATTTTTTACTGAAGATTGCTACATGCCTGAACCGCCTCAACAAGATGATTGGTTTGAATCGACTTCTTACATGCCAGTACATACTGAAGGTCATTATACAAATATTGAACTTGACCTTGGCCTTGGCATGAATCAAACATATGCACCAGTACGTAATGTTTCACCTATCCAATTTCCATCATGGAGTGCATATCGTGATCCAATAGGGTCGAGCTCTGCAGCATCATCTAGTCATTTTCAAATTCATGTCGATATTGATGATCAAGAGCAAAATGAACTAATAAGTCCGGAAATACGACGACCTAGGCGACAACGACAAAGACGTAACTGTGGTACAGGCAGACATTATTAATTTTTGTAATTATATTTTTTTAATGTAAAATTTTAAGTTTATTAGTTATTTATAAAGAATTTTAAAATTGTAATAGCATTATCTTATTGGAATAAATTAATCATAATTAGTTTTAATAATAAATAAGATTTAATTAGTAAATCTTATTAAATATATTACATATAATAAAAACAATTTAAAAAAAAAAAAGGGTGCCAGCTGGGCCGGCGACCCAGCAAAAAAAATTAATTTTTAATAGTGGGTCGCCAGCTATATTTTTGCAAGCGATAAACGTGTAATTTTTATTTTTTTTATAATAAAAAATAAATAAGCCTTTATTAACCATTTTGACTACTTGATGTAGTGTAGTATCTATGTGATTTGTGTAAAAGATATATAGGTGAATTCTAGTTCTCCAAAACAAGTAAACAAGTGGGAAGGTCATCAATGAAATCATGTGAACTTCCACAAGTCCAGCAACAGAGTAGGGGGCTTACAACTAACATGAATCAACTGTGACATAGAGTTAGGACAGAAGCACCAAAAATCACACACCCCCCCCCCCCCCCCCCCCCCCACCCCCTCATGCCACCCCAGATCCTTATATATCCAAATAAACAGTCAAGATTCAAGATACAAACTCCTTACAACACGATCATGAAGCTTTCTGAGTTGAACACCTTGAGGTTGCTGATGCTTGTGCTGGCGATGGCTGCTTTGGTGCAGGAAAGCAAGGGCCATCCCTGTGGGAGCACCTTCTTCGCCACCCTTGTTCAGCTCATACCTTGCCGGGCGGCAGTCGCTCCGTTCAGCCCTGTCCCTCCGAACGAGGCTTGCTGTGCATCCATCAAAGCTCTGGGGCAGCCCTGTCTCTGTGTGCTCATCAACGGCCCTCCTATTTCTGGCGTTGATCGTAGCATGGCCATGCAGCTCCCGGATAAGTGCACTGCCAACTTTGAACCATGTAACACTACTATCATTCTCCTAAATTCAAGATCGTTTCATTTATTTTCTTCGAATAATTACACAGAAATGAAGTATATGACAGAAAAACCTCTCTATCAGTGGAAATTGAGGGCTGTTCACAATTCAAATATTTTGCATGTGCAGGTGAAATTGCAAAATAGAAAGCTTTAGAGACTGGAACAAGTGCAAGAATAAGTCTGTAGAACTGACTACCTTGAGCCTGGGTGTAGTATTGGCAACTGCTAGCTGTAATGTGGTCAAATAAGCATTTAAGAAAATTGTAATAGTTTGATCTATCATGTTTGGAGTTTGTTCCAGTTATGGTTGTCTTCTTTTGTCATTCTTGCTGCCAAAATAGTCCCTCTACAGCAGTTTTGCTCTTAGCAGCAGCAGATGTTGCAAGCAACACCAATATACATGACTTTAAGTACTGTCCTAATCATGTTTCAGACAATTAATACACATTTACTATACAGATTATAGGGCTGCAAAGCACAAGACAATCGCAGGGGGCCATGTAAAATGAATATACATAAATAATTGTGATTGGCTCGAGATCTGATTTTTAAGACTCCTAACAACTAGAACACCAGAGCACAAAAAGATCCCAAAAGAAGAGATAATTTCGTAATGATGCCGAGCTTGGCAAATACCATTTCCATCTTCTACAATATTTCGAGGTAATAAATTTCATATTACCTTGAAACGCAATCCGACATTACACTAAGCACGTATATACACAAATTTATTCATAAAATTACTAACTAAATCGATATCATACACTATGGATTACACATACGGCCTTCCATCTTTTCTGTAAGAAAATTTCACGACTTATCTTGTTGAATGGGCTTGCTATACGTGTCGACTTTCAGTGGAAGCAAGCAACAAGCTTGTTAGGCGAAAGGTATATATAGATTATAGAGCAATGGTCTCCTATACCAAACTTATTGTAGCTTTTCCAGGAACGACTATGTGGTAGGACTTGTTTGTTGAGGTTTGCTTGAACAAACGCACTTTGCCTTCGTGTCCGTTAGCGTCTGCACAAGAAAGGTGCAAACATGTAATGAGGGGAGTTGAGTTTGTTCAGAGGTTTCATGTGAAACCCAATCTTCTGATGCTGAAAGAGATGGATCTGTGTTATTACCTGGACTTGTTTCTGGAGGTTTTTAATATGCTCAACTGCCAACTCTAACATTTCAGCTGTGTTTGTTTGCTGCCCAAAAATGAACGACATCAGGATAAAGTCTATTGTTTGAAGAATGGGAATATAATTAAATTACACCCCTCAACAATCATCATATTACAGAAACCACCCTACTGTTTGAATAATCACACATTTCCAGTCGTTGATGTTTTCATTACACTGCTAGTGATACTTTTGTTATACAAGCATGTCCTCAGTTTAAAGGAAAAAGCACTGACATGTGGTGTCTGTGTATGATTCAAACAAGGATAATGTTCGTAATTTTGACCAGAGTTGAGGAGGCGTTAAGTGTAATTATCCAACAATAAAAATTGAACTCCCAACATAGACTAGCAAAAGTAGAATATTACGTGCGGTATAAATGGGACTAGAAAATTTTACCTTATCCATATTCGGAAAAAGATCTTGCAATTTCTTCATTTTCTCACTGATTCGTGTTCGTCTCACCTGTAAATAATCATATCACATAATCATGTTATTAATCTTGAGTTTCAAGTACGGTGTGTGTGTGTGTGTATATATATATATATATATATATATGGAATGTCTTATTAATGGTGGGGAAGAACTTGTTGGGTCGAAAGCATGATAACAATGAAAAGAATCCCCAAGTCATGAACAAGAACTTTTACCCTTTCAGCGATACTTCGTGGATGAGTGGCGCAGCCTCTCTTGGCTCGAACTTGACATCGAGCGGTCGTGTCTTGTCCGAATTGTAGGTAATTTTCTGCAGCAGCCATTTCCGAGCTCGTTCTTGGCAAGCTCAAATGGTGGACTAAACCGTGGGACTTCTTTCTAGTTTCTCCATTCTGATAGAAAATCTACATCAGCATCAAAACTAAGTTGCTAGTTTTCACAACACCAGAAACAACAAGTCAAACGAAAAGGTTTACACCCACCGGATCATCCAATCCATTGAAATTGGAGTACATCTTCGGATGACCATCTCGGTCTCGTTTCAAGCTGTTGCTGAAGGGAGCTTCGTTCCAGGAGTCTTGATGCAGGGAGGGCTCAGGCTCGTATTCTCCGCCATTAGCGGTATTACCGTTTCTCAATCGGCCGTTTTCAGGGTTACGTCTGCCGAAGCTCTCATTTTCAGTTTCGGGTATACTAGGCATGAACATCGAGCTAGAAGATGGACAGGATGAGTAGTTCATGTGATTGCTCAAACCACCGGCCGACGAACCAGCTTCTGCATGATTGTGGACTCTGTAGTTTCCTACCTCTCCCATTACACCAAATCCTGAGTTCCAAAAACTAGATTTAGTTTTAACCAATACGTTCTCAATATTACCAGAACCCACAAGAAAACTAGGCTATGATTCATGTACCTTGATTAAGTGATTCAATATAAATCCTAGTACTGCTAAAGTAGTTCAATTGAACAGAAAAATATCCCTATATCGGGAGTACTCCTTCAAAATGGGAAAAAGCAAGCAATCCTTCAAAATGGGAAAAAGCAAGCAATCGCCACGTGATACCGCAAAAGAGCAAATTAACCCCGTGTAAATAAAATTAGCAATTCATCTCCCTCTACATTGCTTCATTTTAAAAAATATTGGGAGCTAAATTACTATTTTTTGTTCATACGGATTAATTTGCTATATTGCAATATCACATGGATGTTTTTGCAATAACTTTTACTAGAGAAAACAGCTGAAGGTGGGATATTTAGAAAGATAACTTAATATTAACAATTTTATCAATAAGTAAATTACGCTTAAGTTTAATTTAAGTAATTCAAATGCATAAATAGTAAATAAAAAAAATACTTTTTTCAACTAATTGCACCTAAAAGCTAATAAGTGCTTAAAATAAGCTCCCAAACACCTTTAAGCTCAAAGTCAACCCTACCCATCAACCAAAAGCATAGACTTTCCAGCTAAACCAATCCCCAAAACCCATCAAATCTTTCCATAAAAAAACTAACTAAACAACCCGTACCAGCAAAAGAACAAAAGATTATAATGAGAAAAATTCAAGAAACACACAATTAAAAGTACCATTGAAGAATCCAGCAGGTGAGCTGCTTTGCCTGATAAGATTGGAGGAATTATTCCTATTCCCGTTTCCCACAGAATAAGATCCGACAACTGCACCCCCACCTCCATTCACCACACTCCCATACCCGGCCATTTGCCCATTTGGAAGCCTTTCTCCGGATCGGGCCTCCTTCTCCAGGTCCGACCCGACTTCCTGCTTCATGGGAAACTGCATCTGGTTCTCATTACTCTTCTGATTCGGGTCACCAGGCCCGTCCATCAAGGCCGAGAAAAAAGCTTCAGATTCATCACCGCTGCTGCTATTATCAGTAGTAGAATCCAAAAGGGCCGCGAGAAATGAACTTGGAGCCGATCGATATCGCGCTAATCCACCCTGATTTTGGTGGTGCTGATTCGGATACTGGTTAAAGTCAGACCCCATGAATTCTCTACTCTTCCAGAATTCCCCCACAGCTGAAACATGCTTTGAATTGCTCTGATTTTTGGGATCCGAGTGGAGAAAGCCACCGCTCCTCCTCATGTCCGATGAGATTGCTTCTGAGCTAAACATAGTTAAGCAGAAACTTCAAAAAGAGAGAAGGACGAAACAACTCTACATAGAAAAATCACTACAACCCATTAATGGGACTCCGAGAATCGGTAGATTCGAGACGGAAAATCCCGGATTTAAAGGTGTCAGTCAGGTAGAGCAGATGGAAGAATGCCGCGAACTTCTTTTTCAGCTTTTTTCTTGAAGAAAATGAAAGAAACGAAACGCTGTAACAAGGCGTGTGTTCAACCTTTATCAGCGAATCTAGAGAGGGTGAAGAGACAGCTTTTCTGAAAAGAGGGAAGAGATTTTGCGCTATTTCTTTGAGCAAAACCAGAAATGGCAAAACCAGCGAAAGCCCATCTATTTATTGACAGGAATTTCCTCACAGTGCCCTCGGTTTTATCCATATTTACGCATACATATCCGTTTCCGACGTCATCGGGTCCACTTCTCATGATCACTCCAGCAATCACTCTTAATTGACGAAATTATTTCAGATCTTCTATCTATACTATTATATATGTATGTATACTTTTTATCTATACTATTATATAAAAAATATATTTTTATTTATAAATGACGGTTAATAATATTCTTGTACTATTTTTTTATAATACCAAAAATAACCCTCAACTGATAAAATAACTACTTTATTCAACTTTTCAAATTTTATATTAATTGATAAATTAATTTTTTCTTTCTTTCCTTATTTTTAAATGTGATGTGTTAGTTTATATATATTACTCTTATTTATAATATATTTTAAAACGTAAAAAATTGTTTATTATATACACACAGAATGGCGTGCCAGAACAGTTAGTATAATTGAATAGTACCCTATTGATATCTTCAATTTTATAGTCTGTTAATTTTTATTTTTTTTATTTTTTTCTCTCTCCTGAACTTCCTATTTTTCTCTTTCTTTTCAACATCTCATATTCTCTCTCTCAACTTTCACATCCTTTTTTCAACTCTCATTTTTCTCAATATTTTCTCATGAACTTTTTATATTTTTTAATATTTTTATTACTTAATAATAATTATTTTTTAAATCTTAAATTAATTGTGCACACACATATGTGTGTGCCATAAGTACTAATATATATATATCTATATATATAAAGAAAATATCATTTTCACTCACAAAAGACGGTTACTTACACCGTGATATCAATTTTTTATTATGCCAATAATACCCTTAAGTTAATTTCTTTTCTATCTTTATTTCTTTCTCTCTTCTCTCCTTTTTTTTTTTTAAATGTGTTATAATATATTTTAAAGCATAAAGTATTATTTTTTATATGCACGCAGGGACGACGTGCCACGTCGACTAGTATTATTATAAAGGGAAGAGGGTTTATAGACTCAAAATGGTAATTTTGATACCACTACACCAAATTATTATAATACCAAAAATGTCCTTCAACTTCCCTACTCATATAGAATTAACTACTCAAACAAGTTTTTTAAAAAAAAATTAATTCCATGCAATTAATATACTCAAAAAATAAAATTTACTCTCATTTTGTTTAAGCGTATTGTTGATTGAAATAGAAATAACAGATAATGGAAAAATTTTCAATTTTTAATTTAATTTGAGTAAAATATTTATTGATAATTAATGCATTAGAAAAAATTATCGGACAATTTTTATACGCGAGATTGTAAGACAATAAGAAGTTTTAATATACAAGAACAAATTATGAGCTTTAATAAAAAAAAAAATATTATTAAAAGATATGCGCGCAGGTACTGCGTGCCACAGTGTCTAGTACTATTATAAAGAGAAGTGGCCTTATAGATACAAAGTTGTAGTTTTGATACTATTATACCAAATTATTATAATGTCAAAAATGCTCTTCAAGTTCCCAACTCATGTAATTGATTAACTATTCAATTCAGTTCATTTAGAAAATTAATTTCATGCAGTACATGTATTCAACAATTAAATTTACTCCCATTTTATTTAAGTTTATTATAAATTAAAATAAAATTAACATATTAGTATTTGTGTTGCATGTATATATAACCGTCATTATACTAAAATATCGTATTGATAGTTAATGCATTCGAAAAAATTATCGGCAAGTTTTATATGTGAGGTTGTAAGACAAAGATAAATGTTCAGATACAGGAATAAATTATGAGATTTAATAAAATAAAAATATTACTAAAAGTTACACGCGCAGGTACTACGTGCTATGATTTCTAATATATCTATACTATACTATTATACTAAGGGAGAGCACCTCTTTGGTGTCACTCCCAAATTTGATCTGTCAATTTATTATTAAATTATTAAATTATTTAATATTTTAATATTTTATTATTATTTTTCTCTTTTATCAACTTCTTATTATAACACTAGTCTATATTTTTTTTTATATATGAATTTTCTTTTATTCATTTATTCTCTTTATTTTGTTTTACTCAATTCTATTTTAATAATAAATTGTAATTTAATAAAAAAAATTATTATATTTGCACACGGATAGGATGTGCATTCCCAATTAGTATCTAATTAGAGGTTCAAGGCGTGTTTACAGCTGTTTAAAATAAATATTTATGAACTTTTATTGAAAATAAGATGGAAAATGTATTTTTAGTTTATAGTTGCTAATAAATTTATTTAATAAATAAAATTATAAGCAATTCTCGGCCAAATTTTATAGTTTATTGACAAAATTATAAATATAATTTTTCTTTTCAAATACGTCAATTTTAATTTTTTTTATCATTTTTTATTTATGTATTCAAACACTTTCAATTTTCAATACGACTAAATTTACAATTTTCTCTGTAAAACATTTGTACCACAAGAGTAGAAACTATGAGAAACTCCAGAATGGCGTTCATAGGGCCAAAATCACCTCACTCATAACTCTCTTCGGTGCTTGATGTTGTCAATATTTGTATAAAGAAATAAAATGACGACCTTAATAATAACTATAATATTTGATTTAATTGCGGGCGTTCTGCCCTACAATAGATATCTAAGTGAAGTCATGAATTTCAAGTCGTAAATTTGAGAAAATTTAACTATTAATATCGTTAATTAATTATAGTAATTTACCGCAATCATAAATAATTAATAAATTACGAACCAGTAAATAAAGTTGTTATTTTCCAATTTTTTTTTCATGCTATAGTTAATGCTACCACTAAGTTATATAGTGATAATTAAACTTGACTAGGGCTGATTGAGTGGTCCAATGATGGCACTAATTTGTTCGATTAAAAAATAGATTATTAGTTCGAAGTTTAATAGAAGAGTTCGGGATCAATTTTGATCTTTTTTTAGAGAAAAAAAGAAAAAGAAAACAAAAGATTAAAGGTGACTTACGAATTGAGTTGAATGTGTTCATGTATAATTTTTAAATGGAATTCGTATTGCTATACGATTATTTGGGGATTCTTTAAACATAGCTTTGTTTCTAATCTAAGCCCTAAAATATTTGACTTTGGCTTTCATTATTAAAATAATAAAAAATGACTTTAGATCAGATGTTTAATTTTTTTTTGTTTCATTTATGTAACGGGAAGAGGTATGTGTATCTGTATATACATATTAATTGACGTGACACGTCGTCTTTATACATATATATATATAATAAATAATATTTTATATTTTATATAATAAATAATATTTTATGTTTAAAAATATATTATAAATAAAAAATATATATATAAATCAAACATTATATTTAGAAGTATTATTGACACAAAAAAAAAAAAAAATGTAACGGTGTCAATAATCGCTCATTGTGAGTAAAAACATGATTTTCTTATATTAGTATATATATATATATATATATATATATATTAATCCGTGAATGGACTCTCTCACATACTGACATACGTGTCCAATAGATTTCGGACTCGAACAGATAACCTATGAAATGTTGGGTTCTCAATCACTAGGGTATTCCCTGAAAAACATGTATGTTCCTTTATACTAATATAAAAAAGGAATCATGTAATAATTATACTAATTTTTTTATTGTGTCGATAATACTTTTAAGTTGATTTTATTTTTAAATGCGATGTGTTGTCGTTTGTATTTACTTTATAATAAAATTAAAATTTAAAAAAATTATTTATTATATATAAAAAAAAAAAAAACAACGTGAGCCACAAGTACGATTGATATACAAATAAGAAAAGGACACGAGGAAAACTGAAACCTAGTAAAAGCACATAACATTAAAATAAAATTCAGAGCCGAACAAGACAACTCATTAAAACACCAATTTAAAACCATTTTCTCCGAGAGAGGATGTCTTGTCTTTAAGCAGTATTTATTTATTTATTTATTAAATCTATAAGAAAAAAAAAGTAAATATATATATATATATATATATATATATATGAATACCTTTGAAGCATTGAAAACCTTTAGGGCATGATTGGTATATAGGAATGGAATTGAGTGAGAATGGAATGAAATTAGGAATGGAATAAAAGTAGAAATGGAATGATTTTGGTATACCATTCCTATGTTTGGTATACCAAAGGAATGAAAAGGAGAATTGAATCAAAACTTTCAAATTACTCATTTATATATTTTTTAATAATGAAACTTAAAAATTAAAATAAAAAAACAACTAAGCTACGTCTCATTAATGACATAAGGAATATTATTTTTGAAATATTAAATTAATTATAAATTTATAATATATATATATTGTTGGACGTTTTCATATATTTAAATTTTTTTAAAAAATACTTATTATTTGGTAAATGCTTATGCTTATAGTAATATCTGGTAAAATGCCTATAAAGATGTTAATAATTTTATATTATATTTAATAAAATATTTAAGAATTTTTTTTATATTTTACATTTTATATTTTCTAAAAAACCACATATTTAAATATTTTATATTGATATTCATTTATTTTAATGTATTGAAATAATATATAATTTTGTGACTATAAATCTCGCAACTATAATTTTATTAAAAATTATTTTAGCAGTATATAAAAACAAAATCTATTCCCAAACTATTGGGAATAGCTAAAACCATGGGTGAGTGGGGGAATGCCTAATCCCATATTTATGGGAATGGGCATTCCCAAAGGAATGGCTATTGCTATTCCTAAATTATACCAAACATGTGTTTGGAATAAGATTAGGAATGTTCATTCCATTTCAAATGCATTCCCTCATACCAATCATGCCCTTAACGTTATATATGTCTTGTCAAGTTAACGTTATCGAAACCTTTGAAGCATTGAAAACCTTTACTTACGGTCTTTGTTCTTTCCATATTCGAGGGGCTGCGTTGTGTTAAATGCATCAGAATTGTCAATAAAATTATCATACAAAAATATTTTTCTTTTTTTGAAAAAAAATAACGTGAGTTCAAAATATGAAGTCTAACTTAATATTACTTTAAAGTCACGCGAATTCAGTGCTGTGCTGAGTTGACGGGGATAGCAGGGAGCTGGCTTCCTCACCCGAAGTTGAGGGTTCAGGGGTAAATAGTTGATGGCCAGTCTTTTATAATAAATAATCCAGTATTATTTTAGTGAAAAATTGATTTGAACAATTATAGGTGTAGGAGAATTTTTTAAACCACGTAAATCTTGTATTTCATATTTACACTTTTTTTCATATTTTTCTGCATATGTTCACAATATGACTAAACTTAATTCCTAACAATATGACCCTATGAATTGTAAAAAAAAAAAAAAAAAAAAAGGGTAAATTACATCTACTTCCCCTGAGTTTGGCATAATTACAAATACCACCTTGTTGTTTGAAAAATTACAAATACCCCCTAAGGTTTGTAACCGTCTAACAAAAAATCCATTTCCATTTATTTTTATGGGTGAATTGACCAAAATGACCTTATGCATTTTATTTAATTATTAAAATTTTTTGGATTTTTTTGGACTACAATGCGCAGAGAGAGGTTCTTAAAGTTTTTTACACAAAGGAGTTAATAATGGAATTTATCTCAGCTGATTTTCTGCAATTTAACTAAAATAAATTAAGGGTAAAATGATCAATTTCAGGCCTTTGGTTGAAAATTACAAACCTTAGAGGAGTATTTTTAATTTTTCAAACAACAAGAGGGTATTTGTAATTATATCAAATCTCAGGAGAGGTAAATGTAATTTACCCAAAAAAAAAAAAAAAAAAAATATTATTCCTTGATACAGGGCATCACGAGCTTCTTTCTTTCTTTCTTTCTTTCTTTTTTTTTTTAATTTATGGGTCGTTTTACTTTTTATTATTCAGAAAAAATTGTGCTTAATATATTCCCAAGGAGTAAAATACAAAAAACCTTGGGGGTGGGGACGTGGAGGTGTTCCTTGGCTGCTTGGGAAGTGAGAAGAGGCAAATGGGACTTTTGATGAGCTGTAATTAGCCAATAATAGTGCTTAACATTTCATAATATAGAAAGAAAGACAATATAATCTTTGTTTTACTATAATTCATGTTTTCATTAGTCTTTTTGTTTTAGGTAAGAGGAGAGACAAGGTTAGTGCCCTATGTCTGTATCCTTTGACCCATCCAAAAGAGTACTAAGCCCCCACCACGAAACCACCCCCCAACCCCACAAAAAATATGTATATATATATAGAGACACACATATAAATTCTTTTTAGGGTAAATTGGGTAAAATCTGTGTGTATTTTCAAAATTTAGTTAAAAAATTTTTTGTGTTAAAAATTAGGCAAAAAAACTTGTGTCTTTTTAAAATATTGCACACTCTCCCATGTTTGTTATACTTAACGGCGATAAAATTGGAATTGAATTGCCCGTTATAACCTTATTATTATAGTCATTGATCTTTAATGATTATAATTGGACGGTCCGGTCGACTAATTTAAAATATATGATTTATCTATATATATATATATTATACATATATAATATAATAGATATACACTACAAAAAGAAACAATTTATTGGAACGATTTTTGTAATGGCCATATTTTAGTTTTGGAACACATTCGTAAAATTTGGAATGGATTTTGTTGCGGAAGAGCTACCGTTGCTTCAATAGGCGTTGCGAAAATATTGTAATTTGCAATAAGCCGTTTCAATTTATAATGGACGTTGTACCAGTCTATTTAATCGTTACAAGAATTGACTGATTGGCGAAATTGGCTTTGAAACTTATTTGGGAACGACTGAAAATAATTTATTTGATCTGAATTTATAACGGTCTTTGTAACGCTCTTTGTTTTACTTGTATATTGTTTGTGGAACTGTATTTTAAACGTCCTTTGAAACGACTCTATCATAACAGATACCGGTTTTTGTAGCTCCTTTTGTAATATAGTCTTTCACATTTTTTATAATGACTTTTGCGACTACATATGCAAACGTTTGTTGCAAGTTTGTAACGACTTTTGGAGCGGTTTTTATTTGTGTTTAGTAATGTTGTTTTAAATGAATAGCATCTGTCCTTTATTTCTATTTTTATTGCGGTTATTGCAACGGTTCTTGTAACAGCTTTTAGGTACTATTGAAACGACTTTTGAAATTGTTTCTTTGTATTTGCTAATGTAATGTGCTCCAAAAGGGTTACAAAATCCACTACAAGAACCAGCTTTTAGGTACTATTGAAACGACTTTTGAAATTGTTTCTTTGTATTTGCTAATGTAATGTGCTCCAAAAGGGTTACAAAATCCACTACAACCTTAGTATATTTTTTCTATAAATTATTTATATTTTAATTATTTTAATATTTATTTTTTATAATATTTTGTTTAATTTATAGTTATAATTTTTTTGTTGAATAGGAAACATTTTATAAACTTTCTAGCAAAAAAAATAAAATAAAATAACAATATAATTTACAAATTAAAAATTTATTTATGTACATACAAATTTAAAAAAATAAAAAAAAGTCCTAATTTACATCACCCTCCCTTCGGCAGCATCAACATCGTCTTCTGCCTCAGCGTCGGGAGTCGAGAAATCAACTGGAGGCTGTGATGATTGGGCCGGTGGAGATGGGCCTCCAGTGGTCACCCAACACTCCAGCAACTCCTTGATCCTCGTGAGGCGCGCATCCAAGTCTGGTCATTGGGGATACGGTGGCTGGTGGGGTGGAGCAGCGAAAGGGCAACTGGCTATGATGGTTCAACAATGGTGTGGTGGGCTTTGGAATCGAGACCGAATACACGACCTTCTTCCAGTCGTTCGTTGCCGACATCCATATTTGTTGCTCGGTCAGGGCTATCGAGTTCCGAGAGGATGATGTAGGATATCCCGGATCACCCGTTGGCGAGGTATGTTGTTCCTCCATCATCCTCTGGAACATCTCCTGTGCAACGAATTATTGATAAGTAATAATAAATAAGTTAATTTCACCTTTAGAAAAAATAGAATTAACATAACGGCCTTACCGCGACCTTTGCTGCCCTCGGGCTGCTCCACTACCCGTCGTTCTTCCTTTTGTATACCTTGGAGAACACCTTCATCTGTTTGATAGGACGACCAAGTTGTGCCTCCAGAATAATGTACTTCATGATATAGACAAATTAACAAGCTTCAAACAAGTTTTCACACAATGATTGTGATCAAGAGTTAACACGGAGATTTAGTGGATTATTCTCTCAATGCCTTCCCGACTCTCGAATGTGTATGGCGATGTGTTTCGCTCAATACTTGCTATGAAAATGCTTCGCCATAGGCTTGCTTATACACCACATCTCCACCATTTATAATTATGTATGCACTTGAATCAAAAGGTCTTTGATTTTTGTAATGGGGCTTTGATTTCGGGGTAGGAAAATTTTGGATAGTGAGGTGAATTCTAAGAAGACTCGAAACAAATCATCAAGAAAGTGATATAACAATCAATATTTTTTTTTTCAATTCATCCGATGTCCCCAATTCGATATCTCAATGTCTTGAATTATGCCTTGCTTTAGAGGGAGATTTTTTTTCTTTTTTTTTTTTGCAGGAAATTTTCCTCTTTTTTTTTTTTTTGTTTTCTCCCATTTTTTTCTTTTGCTACATTTTCACCTTTTTTTTGCAGCAACAAGGCATAAAGCAAAGCAACAAGATGGCGTATTGATTCCCATACTTCTTTAGCCCGAAATCTTACCATGGTAGATGCAATATCCCCACACTTATGGTAAAACCCATCACTTAGAAAACACCCTTTTTCATGATGCTTTATTAGTCCTTGGAAGGGCCAAACAGAGGAGATAAAAGAATGACGGATTTTGGTTTAGATTAAGGTTCATGACAAGAAAACAAGGCTTAAAGGCTCAAGTGGGTTTACTAAGGGAAAAAATGCATATGGGTGGTCTTTTTAGGCCAAAAGTGATTTTTGTTCCTATTGCCTTATCATTTTCAAGTACATACACATGGATGTGGTCTCAAGTAGGTTCAGAGCAAGTTTTAGGAAGACAAAATCATAGAAGCATATCTCTCGAGAGCAAGAAAAGTAGTTTTGCACAAGTGTATGGGCTCAAAATCCTCTCAAGGTAGTTAATATCCACTAAATTCACATGTATGGCTTTTGAATCACATCATAATTGTAAAAACAAGTTTTTAACCATAAGTTGTCCAAAACATGGTGCACAAAATCTCATCACATATGACCAAATCAATGCTTGAACACACTATATCAACAATCATGAAGGGAAAAGGAAATTTTCAAAGAATTTTCAAAAATTTCAAGCAATTCATCCACAACACCTCAACCAATAATATCCCAATAGCAAGTCCCATCCCCACACTTAAAACACACATTGTCCTCAATGTGAGAAGTAGAAAGAATTAAAACTAATAATGAGGACCAAATATAAGGAAGAGGGAAAAGAAACTCCCTTGAGTGCGCGGCGAACAACAGTGATTGACGATAGATGAAGTACAGCGCAAGGCGTTGGTGTCGATAGTGTGACGACCGGTGGTGGTGGTGTTGTGTTTTGGGTGATGGCGACGGCTAGACTGCTGCACAAAGAGACAAAAAGAGGGGTGAGAAGAGAGGTTAGGAATTTGACTTTGAATTGAGTTTTTGATTTTTTTTTTTTGTTTTGTTTTCTTTTTTGTTTTTTTTTTGGTTTTTTAGAAAGAAAGGGAAAAAAAGGGAAGAACGCTGGAGTGTGTGTTGGTGTGTGTTTTCAGACTGATTCGGAAGAAGCACTAGGCGTGGGCACACTTAGTAAATCATTTTGCAGACAGACTTGGACAAAACGTTAGGCGTGGGCACGCTTAGTGAACCGTCCTGCAGACTGACTTGGACGAAACGTTAAGCATGGACACGCTTAGCGAATTATCCTGCAGACTAACTTGGACGAAATGTTAGGCATGGGCACGCTTAGTGAATCATCTTGCAGACAGATTTGGATGAAACATTAGGCGTGGGCACGCTTAAATGCTTAGTTCATTTTTTTACCCACAATCATCCTGTATGAATTCAATAGTAACAATGTAAGTCACAACACTTAAGCAAATTGAAGGTGATAAGGGGAAGAAGAATGGTAAAGAGAAAAATATCGTGGGTTGCCTCCCACATAGTGCCGTTCTTTAACGTCTTTGTCTAGACGTTGTTGTGCCTCAACTTGAATAAATCGGGCACTCTAAATCCACCTCTTCTACGTAGTGCACTCGGTGATGGTGTGGATTTAGGAGAACCTTGAGGTTCATGAAAGGATTCTTCCTCGAACTTATTTTGTCATGAAAGGCTTTGTTTTTATAAGTTCTCGGACTTGAGTTGAGGTTTGTATTGGTGTTCGCCTTGGATGCACAATTACCATCGAACTTAGCATTTTTCGCCTCCACAAGATCAAGAAAATTTTTGAGAAAAACATAATGCACCTCATTAGAATGTTGTGTGGCACCACAAATGCTAAACCTAATGACCTCATTATCAAACCCCATAGAGAGAATTCCGGCATCTACATTAATTTTAGTTTTAGAGGTTTTAAGGAATGGTCTTCCTAGCAAGATCGATGTGGAATATGGGGAGTTATCCTCCAACATATCAAGCACATAAAAGTCAGCAGGAAAAATAAATTCATTAACTTGCACAAGAACATCATCTAAAACTCCTAAGGGGTACACAATCGAGCGGTCCGCAAGTTGAATAACCACTCCGATTTCTTTCAAATGACCAATGTGCAAAGATTCATAGATAGCAAGAGGTATAACATTGATGGAAGCACCCAAATCACACATGGCCTTTTCTATTCCAATGTTACCAATTTTGCACTGGATCTTTGCATTTAGGAGGTAGTTTTCTTTGAAGAATAGCTGATAAATTTTCTCCCATACTTATCCTCTCATTACCTTTCAGTTTGCATTTGTTGGTGCACAATTCCTTGAGAAACTTTTCATAGCGAGGTATTTGTTTGATTGCGTCGAGCAAGGAAATGTTTACCTCTACTTTGCGAAAGGTTTCATGGATTTTCTTATCCTCTTTTTCTTTCTTGGACTTGTCAAATCTTTCTGGGAAAGGAGGTTTGGTCACCCACACCTTGGGATACTCCTCGTCAGTTAGGTTGGGCTCGTAGGCTTGCTTTTGGGCCATCTCGAATTTCTACTTTGTTTTACCCTGTTCTACGTGCCCACACTTAGTGCTATTTTCGTCTTTGATGGGCTGCAACTCTTTTCCACTGCGCAAGACGATAGCACTAACATTTTTTTAGGATTAACTATGATTTGAGAGGGTAACTTACCTTGGTACTCCAACCGACTAACAGAGGATGCCAATTGACTCACTTGAGACTCCAAATTCTGAATGCTTGTGCGAGTTTCTTGTTGGAATTGTTGGACACTCTGTTGGAATTGGTGGGTGTTGGCGGCGAGTGTTTTCCTCATTTCCTCGAGAGATATACCCGATTTAGAATCAGATGGGGGAGGAGGTGGTCCTGGCTGCCTATAAGGATATTTTTGAAAATTCTGAGGTTGAGTGCCATAACTAAGGTTCGGATGATCTCGCCACCCCGGATTGTACGTGCTGGAATATGGGTCATATTTTCTCTGAGGCTGTCCGGAAAATCCACCTATGGCATCGGCGTGTTCAGTGGGTCCCTCTTGGAGTGTGGGGCATGCGTCGGTGGGGTGTTCGGTGGTGTTGCACACGCTACAAGCTTTTACGTGTTGAGAGTGTCCTGCAATAAATCCTTCAAAA
This sequence comes from Sesamum alatum, assembly GCA_034509735.1. Taxonomy (NCBI): domain Eukaryota; kingdom Viridiplantae; phylum Streptophyta; class Magnoliopsida; order Lamiales; family Pedaliaceae; genus Sesamum; species Sesamum alatum. The sequence continues at coordinate 16,098,641 of JACGWO010000011.1, forward strand.
AGTGAGGTTAATTTATCCAAACGGTTTTCAACAGAGGCCATATGCGCCTTGCTAATCCCTTTCGATGGATGATCATATTGAATGCCAAATTGTTGGGTGTTGGATGCCATGGTGTTAAATAGATTGCGTGCTTCGGTAGGGGTTTTGTCAAACAGAGCACCGCCACTTGCCGCGTCCACCAAGGCTTTATCCGAGCATGTTAATCCCTCATAGAAGTATTGGATCAATAAATGTGGTAGGATTTGGTGATGTGGGAAGCTTTCCACTAAATGGTTAAACCTTCCCCAATATTCGAAGAGACTCTCCCTGGGATTTTGACGTATTCCACTAATGTCTTTCTGTTGTCGACTAAGGAGAATGGGAAGGCACGAAGTTTTGACTTGCTCCTCAGTGACTCCTTGAGCTCGCATGCCGGAGCACACTATGTGAAATTCTTTGAGGTGTTTGTGTAGATCGTCACCTGCAAGACCATGAAAAGAAGGGAGTAAATGTGGATCATCACTTGCTTGACGAGGTTCTCGGAGGCGGCCCTTGGCTATTCTAAGGTCAGCCCATCATTCTTCAGCGTTGGGTCCCCGGGATGGCCCTCCGGAAACAGAAGCACACTCAGGTCTCCGTTTGAATTCGTCTGCGACACCTTCCTGTTGAGTTCTGGATGGATGATGGTCTTAGCTCAATTGCTAGCGGCATTGGCCGGCCTCTCTACGCTGATGGCTACACTAGAGTATGCACGAGGTTGGACTTCACTCGTGTATGTGTTATGCTCGATTTTGACTCTGCCCTTCCGTGCCATATTGTGCTTATGATTCCCTCTTCGGATGGTGCTGAATCACCTTGTCGGGTTGATGTTGAGTATGAATGGTCCCCATCCAAATGCAATTTGTGCCGATCTCTCGGGCACTCCTCGGCGTCTTGCCCTTCATCTGTCAAGCCATCTCAGCCGCCAGTCGCGGTCTTTGTTCCCAAAACAAATGATCGCCAGCTGAGTTCTTCGAGCTCTCACGTTCCCCTTTAGGCTCCAGCATTTGTTGCCGCCTCGATGCCTAGCTTGCAGCCACCCATTCTGTCGTCTCCCCATTCTCCTTGCCGCTCTGCTCCTCACCCTTCACCTCCACAAAAAGGCTCCCGTTTAGCTCCCTCGATCAAAGGCAAAGAGATCGCAATCCACAACTCCTTCCAGGATCTTGCTAGATCGAATGTCGATGGCCCCGACGCCCCTCCTATTGATCCCCGCCCTCGGGACCCCCCTGTTGATCCTCACCCTCGGCCCCCCCTGGTGTTCCATGATCATTTTTTGGGATCGATCGAGCATTGGCTCTATTTAGTTCTTTTTGCTTTGTTGCTTTGGTTTGGACTGTCTTATCCTTGTTTTGTTGTTGCGTTGGTTTGATTGATTTTTCTATCTAACGCTTGTTGTTGTCTTGGGCTTCGGGCGGATGCCTTGGTCCGATTGTACCTTCCCACCCTCTCGGAAAAACTCTTTTATTTTAATGCAATTTACCTTTACCTAAAAAAAAGAAGGGAGTAAATGGATGGGTCCGGATTTAAGTTCAGAATCTACCTCTAAAGCTGGGTAGTTGATGCAAAGAGGTTGTTCGTTGAGGTTGGGAGAAGTTATCTCTTTGAGCGATCTTTCTAGAATTTGAGCCATGATTTCTTCGTTGGATTCGCTGGAAAAATCAGAGTCATTCAGCGTTTGCTCTGTTTTTGTGACGTGAGTGGAAGAGGTGCAGGCCTCTTCGGTTTGTTGCTTGGTTTCCTTCTGAAGTCTCCGTGCAGTCTTCTCGATTTTGGGATCGAATTCAAGTTGATCTACACGAGAAGATCATGGCATGAAAACAAGTAATGCTAATAAATAGCTAGGAATAAATTAATTTAAAAACACCAATCCCGACAACGGCGCCAAAATTTGTTAAGTGTCGAATCCACCAAAAATAATTCCTACACAAAAACTTGTAGAAGTAGTGAGTAGGGTCGATCCACAGAGATAGGTTCTAAATTAATTCCTTCGAGTGAAAGCAAAATAAATTTTGGGGGGGGGGGGGGTTGATTGAAAGATACTAATTAACTATGAGATAAATTTAAAGAGTGAATAAAATATGATAAGAGATTTTCAGTTGAAGACAGGTTCATGCTCGATTCCGCGGTTGATCATAGATGCAAAGATGACAATCGTACAAAATAGATGAACTAGTTATGGCCATTGGTACAACCTAACGACCTCACCTTTCCTTACCGTGTCGTTAGCCAAGGAACGTCCATTGGCTAATTCCCTAATCAATAGACAACCCTGGTGATGGGGTAAAAATCGAGAAGCGTTTGATCAAAGCACAATAGCACGTCACAAGCCAGGAACTCAAGAACTTGAGAGTGTTTTCCAAGAGTTTTATTCCAAAAAGTAGTGAAGTGCCTTTTACAATGAATTTGAGGCCCTATTTATAGTAAATGAGGGAGTGAAAAAGACTATTTTACCCTCCAACCGCTTCTCATTTAACGGCTATAATTTAATCTGCGGGGGCACCTTGGTAATTTGGCACACCCCACTAACCACTATCTATAACTTCCTCCAATGGCATTTTCGTAAATTCGTTTACATTTGAGAGTATTTTGGTAATTTGCTTGGTCTAATTTCCTAGCACTATCAGTAGCCCCCTAACTTCTAAATCTTTCCGAGAAATTTGAAAGTTCTAACAAAGAATCTGATTCCGATACAACTTCCTCTTTTGACAGTATTCTCTTGCTTTGCAAACCCTTTTCCTCTTGGGACTCTTTTGTCTTCTATGTAAACCTGGTGGGATACTCCATCTCCTTCATCTTGCTTCGTTTTATCAGTCTTCTCGATCTCAATCATCTTCCGGAAAAATGTCGAAATGTGTCGGTTTGGGTATATAGCTCTTCATCTCTTTTCTTATAGTAATTTTCGTTCCAGAAGTCATCCTTCATTAATCCGCAAAAATAGAAACAATTCGTTAGTCCGAAAGAATTTTAAGACGTCACGCACTCAAAAATATCCTGAATTCTTTCATGTGTTCGAGGCTGCCTGCCTCGGCCTCGACTTTCTGGCCGAGGCAGGTCGCCCCGACCACTTCTGGTCGAGGCCGAGGCAGGCCGCCTGGGCCATGTCTGGTCGAGGCAGGCTGCCTTGTCCATACCTGGCCGAGGCAGGGCGCCCCGACCAGATTTTATGGTCAAGGCAGCCTGCTTGGGCGAGGCAGGCCGCCTCGGCCAGATTTCCTGGTCGAGGCAGGCTGCCTCGACCAGCTTTGGCCGAGGCGAAATGCCTGGGCCAACTTTGCCCCTGATGCAATCTCGTTCGACATGCGCTCGGTGCGTCTTGCTTTAACATTTCTTTTCAGCTATGATGGCTTGCCGCTTGAATACATATGTCACTCTATGGCTGTTTTGCAAGAAAACTTTTTAATTCTTCCTCACAGAAATGATTTTGAAGTAGGGTACCAGGAATCCACCCGAGCGTTCATCTGATTCACTGGATTTTTCCAAAAATTGAAGCTAGGAAAAAAGTTTGGAAACTCCTCGATTCCCTTCAATGGCGCAAGCCCTTATTTTAGACCTTGATGTCGCGCGTCAACCGCTCTGCTCCTATTTCTTTCACGCACTTTGAGGGGTTTCTTCCGATGTTTTCGGGATCTTGGTGTACCTTTCTCTCTCGAGACTTTCGTTATTTCGTTGATCCTTACGGGAGTTGTTAAGGACTCGTTCTTCTAACTTTTCCTCTCAACAGTTGTAAAATTTTTTGGAGTGACCCGTTCTTCCAACAATTCTCGGAACGAGAAGTTCTGCTGGGGCTTAGTGTGATTACAAGCATGCTTCGCGAGTCCGTCCTCGCCTATCGTCAAGGAAGGAGGACGAGGTTGCTTGCTCACTTATATTCTGCAACTTCGTAGGTCGCCCTGGAGGCGAGTGGGTCCTAGCCCATTCGATGGCTGTTGTGACTGTGTTGAATTTGCGTCGCACCATGTTTGAAGCACCTTCTGCCGCGACGCGTCATACTCCGCGTCGCGTCAAGCTGCGTCGCGTTGCGATGCGTCCCGTTGAGCTCTTCGGAAGCTTTGTAGAAGTTCCCTTGGTTGGAACACATTGGAACTTTGTGGGAGGTCTTCGTCGTATGGGGCCATCCCCCTCTCGTAGATAAACTACTAATGTGAGGGGCCATCCCCTTCTTTTAGATAGAATATCAATGTGAGGGGTCATCCTCCTCTTTCAGATAGAATTTCAATGTGAGGGCAATTCCCTTCTTTTAAATAGAATATTAATGTGAGGGGCCATCCCCCTCTTTCAGGTAGAATTTCAATGTGAGGGGCAATCCCCCTCTTTTAGATTGAATATTAATGTGATGGGCCATCCCCCTCTTTTAGATAGAATTTCAATGTGAGGGGCAATCCCCCTCTTTTAGATAGAATATTAATGTGAGGGGTCATACCCCTCTTTCAGATAAAATTTCAATGTGAGGGACCATCCCCCTCTTTCAGATAGAATATTAATGTGAGGGGCCATCCCCCTCTTTCAGATAGATAGAATGTTAAATGTACTAACGCAATAAAGTATAGATAGTGAATCTGCAACAAGTAGATAGAAGATGGGAATTTTATTACCGTAATTTTGGGTTACAAAGCGTTTGAAAAGAGAAATACAAAGCATTAAATATAACGTTTCTTGAAGTTAGCAACATCCCACATGTGTGGACATTTCCTTCTCGTTCATTTTCCCTGACTTGATGCAGTCATACGTATTTGGCGTCCACTTTAGCCATGTTTCCTGTCTCATTGACTAGATTGAATGGGGGCTCTCCCGTGCCTCGTCTCGGGGTTGCTCGCTATTCCCTTAGGACTCCCGGGCGTCCTTCCACCCAGTTTCTTTTAGCTTCCTCTAGCCTTGTCCTCAAATCTTGGATGACTATCCTGCTGGTTACTTCTGCCTACCAGTTAGAACGGGGAGTCGCGATAATCCATACTCTCTGCTGGGACGTGAATCACGTCGGAATGCTCTTGGCACTCTCGGAGTTCTTCACTAAGTTCCATGCATTTCCACATGTGTCCTCGTTGTGGGGCCTGGCATGCTAACACTCTACCTCCGGAGTGATCACGCAGCCTCCCTATTCACACTCTGCTTAGTCCACGCCGACGTATCCAAGATGTAGTTTGCAAAAAACCTCTCTTATGCAGCTTACTTCCAATTACCATGAGCTTCGCTGACCTAGCTCAAATTACCCTTGCTTCCTTGGGGTTTTTTGATGTCTTGACGCAAAATCCCAAATTTCCAATCTTCCTTCAGGTCTTTTTCCCATCTTGCTAAAACACTCTCCACCATCCAGACCTCTTCCCCCGCAACATCCACTTCGTGTCGCTCTTGACTTAGTAGAGTTATTCTCTTGCTCTCCGTAGGATCTAACGAGCTGGCCGACTTAGCGAGACAGTTCGTTTCTTCCTTGCATGACTACGGGATTTGTTCTGGGGTGAACTCATCGAACTTTCTTCTTAATGCTTAGATGTTTGCTAAGTACTTGGTCAGCTGCTCGCTAGCTTCGCAGCCTCCATTCCCTTGCTTGACCACAAGTTGAAAGTCGCTATCCGCCCTCGCATATGTCACTCCTCTGGCGCGTAAGCCAGCTTTCTCCCCTTGCATATGTCGTTCCCACTGCGCAAGTTAGCTTTTTCCCCTCGCATACGTTGCTCCCACGGCGCAAGTCAGCTTTCTCCCCTTGCATATGTCGCTCCTGCGATGCAAGTCAGCTTTCTCCCCTTGCATATGTCGCTCCCACGGCGCAAGTCAGCGCATCACACTCCGACTCATTCTTCGATCCACTGGTGACACTGCTGCATTCTCACCAAAGATGACATGGTTGGAATCGCGTCCTATTTCTCTCTCCGTGATTCCTTTAAATTGCCTTGCTCTCTATGCGACTCTCTTGCCGTAGTTCGTGTCTCTTCCTACTGGACCTCCCGAGGTAATCCTCATAACTCCAGCAGTTGGGAGGTTGTCCTCGCTAGCTCGTTCTGCTTCCTACTCTACTCCCACGTGCCATATGCCTGCCTCCAAAGGCGGTTTCCTGGAGCTCTTGTCTCCTTTGCCCCACGAATTCTTGTAAGCGACCTCTCTGGACCGACTCCTCGACCTCATTCTCCAAGGCGTGGCTTTGCTCCTGCTGAGGTGGAGCCTCGACCTCTTCCTGCCTCCCCTCCTCTTGGCGGTGCGCTGGTGGATTCTCCAAGGCGTGGCCTTGCTCCCGCAGAGGTGGATCCTCGACCTCTTCCTGCCTCTCCTCCTCCTGGTGGTGCACTGGTGGATTCTCCAAGGCGTTGGCCTCGACCTCTTCCTGCCTCTCCTCCTCCTGGCAGTGCGCTGGTGGACTCTCCAAGGCGTGGCCTTGCTCGAGCTCTTCCTTTCCTCTCTCGGGTTCCTCTCGCTCCGCATTCCCATTCCTGACTCTTGACTAGGTGCTCACCCTTAATGCTCTGATCAGGGTTCCCACAGACGGCGGCAAGCTAATAGGGTAAAAATCGGGAAGCGTTTGATCAAACCACAATCGCACGTCACAAGCCAGGAACTCAAGAACTTGAGAGTTCTTCCCAAGAGTTTTTCTCCAAAAAGTAGTGAAGTGCCTTTACAATGAATTTGAGGCCCTATTTATAGTAAATGAGGGAAGGAAAAAAGACTATTTTACCCTTCAACCGCTTCTAATCTAACGGCTATAATTTAATCTGCGGGGGCACCTTGGTAATTTGGCATCACCCCACTAACCACTATCTATAACTTCCTCCAATGGCATTTTCATAAATTCGTTTACATTTGAGGGTATTTTGATAATTTGCATGGTCTAATTTCCTAGCACTATTACCTGGAACGTCCTCAAGATTTAATCTATCAACAACATTAACAATTAGAAAGACCTAGTTCTAACCGACAAATTCCTACGAGGATTCATTTAGGCTGGATTGTACATTCCCTACAACATAACCGACCACTACGACATGATAAATTATGTTGCGTTGCCACTAAGTATCAGACTAACAAACAATTACGGATTTGCAAGTCTAATTAGCTAGGCGAATATTCTTGACAATGAACAATTGATCTTCTCAATCATAAATCAGATTATTCGTGATGAGAGCACATAGAATAACACAAATATCCACATGTACGAAAGTATGAAGCATAAATTAGATCTCACAACAGGCGTGAATCAAGCAATCACCGTAACTTCAACCGGAAATTAAAGAACTAGCCTAACATACTAACAGAAGAATACATAAAAGAAAGAAAGAACTTCATAAAACAAAAAACAGAGAATAATAGATGGTTTATGTCTTCAATTACATCCCCTATTTATACTAGTTAAAATCCTAATAAACTTGGATACCAAAAAGGTAGATTCCTATTATAACTCTAAGTCCTATTTGAATAAACTCTTAACCCTATTGAGACTCCTCAAGAAAGGAAGATTCCAAATTTCTAAAGTCATTGTAATCCTCGATGAATCAACTTTTCTCTAGAAAATCGCCCATCTTCTCCTCATTTCGCTGACTTGTTATGCAGCACTAGAGGTGGGCACGTCTAGTGAAAAATGCAAGTCTGTCATGGTATTTTCTTCTCCAGAATTTTGTAGGCGCTTTTCACTTGTTTGGCTTCATTTCTTCAATCCTTACACCATAAGCACTTTTTTAGGCTTAAATCTATATAATAAGATGGTTAAAACACTACTAAAATTATGGTCATTTGGACACTTATCAACAGGTAACCAAAGACACTTTGCCGGCGGCTCGCGGCATTCCTTTCAGTGAAGACATCATGGCGGAAGAGCTCCCGGCTCACTTTCAAGCACCTTCCCATCTACCTGCCTACAATGGCACCACTGACCCGGCTTAGCACATGCGTAAGTTTGAAAGCGCAACCCTGTTGCACAGGTGTACCGATCGCATTAAATGTCATGTTTTTCTTACTACATTAACCGATTCTGCTCAACAATGGTTCGACCAGCTTCCAGCTGGATCAGTTAGATCTTTTGTAGAATTCAACTCTCTTTTCCTACATCAGTTTGCTAGTAGCATGAAATACCGAAAGTCGGCTATCAGCCTTTTCGGAGTCAAGCAGGAGGAAAAGGAGACGCTAAGAGCCTACATACAACGTTTCAACAATGTTGTCATGGAGGTCCCTATAGCCCACCAGGAGGTGCTGATCGGTGTACTGACCCAAGGCATTCGCGTAGGACCACTCTTTGAATCCTTGGCCAAGAAGCCTGCAGCCAGCTTTCAGGATGCTAGCTCGTGCAGAGAAGTACATGAACTTGGAGGATGCTCGGCTGGTCAGGAGGGGGGATAGTCAGGATCGGAAGAAGGAAGGGGAGTCTTCCACAGTTCGGTGGGGTAGGGGAGAACCCCCAGGGCGGTTTAACCCCCTCAACCCGAGGAATGAGCACTTCACCCCACTGATCACCAGCCCAGCACGGATGTTGATGGCCATAAACCGCCATCCCGTCTTGCAATGGCCCAAGGGCTCTGAGGAAGGCCCTCAACAGTCCAAATCTAAATATTTTTGCAGGTACCACAGGGAATATGGACACGACACCAACAGGTGCCGTTAGCTAAGATAGGAAATAGAGCGGCTCATCCAAGCCGGCTACCTGAAGGACTACGTCGACAAAGATTGACGTCGCGAACATAAAGAGGACACTCCCATCACCGAAACTCTCACAGCAGCGAGGAGTAGGTTGCCGACCCTCTCAGAAGGGAACATAGGAGGGAAAGTTCCCCCTGAGGAACAGAGCCCGGAGAACACCCCTGCCAAGGGGGTGATTCACATGATTGCAGGAGGACCTACTGCTGGGGACTCCAGCAGAGCCCGGCGTGCCCACGCCCGCGTGGCCAGAGCAGTGATGGAGCTTGACTATAAATCACCAACAGGGGATCTGATGATCCATTTTGGACCTGCTGACATACGGGGAGTTCATTTACCTTATAATGATGCACTTGTTATTTATGCTACTCTTGCTAACTACACTGTCCAACGCATTTTTGTGTATTCTGGTTGCAGATATCCTCTTCTACGAGGTCTACCGGCAGATGGAGCTTGGTGATATCCCGTTGGAGCCGATAGACATTTCACTATATGGCTTTGTAGGGGAGGTTGTGCATCCTCTGGGTCAGATCCTACTCCCCCTATCCTTAGGGGTAGAGCCCAACGGAAGGATCAAAATGATTTGCTTCCTCATAGTGGGCATGCCCTCAGCTTACAGCGTCATTTTAGGGTGCCCTGCTTTAAACGCCTTTCAAGGTGTTGTCTCCACCTATCACATGAAGCTAAAATTCCCTACCGGAACAGAAGTAGGAGAAGTCATCGGCTACTAGTACACTACTCGAAAATGTTATGTCGAGTCCGTGAAAGGAGGTAGCAGGAAAGACATGGAGATAGATCTTCCCCCGCTTAACAGGGAGAAGGGGAACGACCTATGCAGCACGATGAGCAAGGAAATGAAATTCCTGCTCGAGTCCAGACCGCTGAAGAGCTGTTGAGCATTCAGCTAGTACCTGGAGAGCCCAACAAAACCACTAGGATCGGATCCCAACTAAGCCTTGAGGTGGCAGGGCAGCTAACCACTTTCTTGCAGGAGAATGTAGATGTATTCGCCTGGACAGCCCGGGACCTAGTAGGTATTGACCCCAGCATTGCGGTACATAGCCTGAACTTGGATCCAACTTTCTCCCCTGTGAAACAGAAGAAGAGAGATTTCTGTCCTGAAAATGATAAAGTTATCCAGGAGGAGGTAAGCAAGCTCCTTGATGCAGGCACATCAAGGAGATTCAATTCCCCCAATAGTTATCCAATGTGGTGCTTGTCCCCAAACCAGGTAATAAATGGAGCATGTGCGTCGATTTTCGTGACGTGAATAAAGCATGTCCTAAGGATTTCTATCCCTTACCTCGTATAGACCAGTTGGTGGATTCCACCTCTGGTCATGAACTGCTAAGTCTAATGGATGTCTCGCAGGGTTACCACCAGATTATGCTTAACCCCGATGACCAGAAGCGTGTAAGCTTTATTACATCAGGGGGAACATATTGTTATATTGGCATGCCCTTTGGGCTAAAAAATGCAGGTGCCACGTACCAGCGCTTGGTGGACTGCATGTTTCGAGAGCAACTCAGACGCAATATGGAGGTGTACGTGGACGACATGCTGGTGAAAAGCGGGCAGGCTGATCAACATATCACAGATCTTGCTGAAACCTTCAGCATTCTTAGGAAATATCACATGAAGCTGAACCGACCAAATGCTCATTCGGTGTTCGAAGTGGCCGATTCCTCGATTACATGGTGACAGAGAAGGGAATCGAGGTCAACCCAGGTAAAATAGGAGCAATTCAAGAGATGAGACCTCCTGCCAACTTCAATGAAGTACAGAAACTTACTGGTCGCATTGCTGCCCTCAACAGGTTCATATCCCGCTGCTGAGCGCAGCCTTCCTTTCTTCAAAGCTCTGAGGAAGGCTGAAGACTTTGCATGGGACGAATCTTGTCAGCAAGCCTTCCTGGATCTGAAGGCGTACCTTGCCAAGCTACCTCTACTCACCAAACCCTCACCACGGGAGACATTGTACTTATACCTTGTTGTAGGGCAGCGCGCTGTGAGCTCCGTGCTCATCAAGGAGGAGGACGGAGTACAAAAGCCTATTTACTACGTCAGTAAGGTACTACATGGCACTGAACAACGCTACTCGAAGGTAGAAAAACTGGCATTTGCCCTAGTAACAATTGCTAGAAAATTACGTCCTTACTTTATATCTCATTCCATAACTGTGCGCACTAACACCCCCCTGCGAACTACACTGGGAAAAGCTGAGACTTCTGGCAGGATGATCAAATGGGTTGTTGAGCTCAGCGAGTATGATATTTTCTACCAACCTTGAACGGCTATCAAAGCCCAGGCCCTTGTTGATTTCATAACTGAAACAACGTTGACTGAAGAAGATGAAGGAACATGGCTACTCCATGTGGATGGCTCCTCCACCTGCAAGGGTAGTGGAGCAGGTATCATGCTGACTAGCCTAGAAAGAGATGAGCTAGAATTCGCCCTAAGGTTTGACTTCAAAGCCTCGAACAATGAGGCCGAGTATGAAGCCCTCCTGCTCAAGATGGCACTGGATGCGGGAGTAAGGAACATAATCGCCTACTCCGATTCCCAGCTGGTAACCAACCAGGTAAGAGGCACCTACGATGTCAAGGAGGACCGCATGAAGGGATACTTCCAGGAAATAGCAACCTCAACAGCAGGCTGAAAAGCTTCCAGCTTCATCAGATCCCCCGCACCGAGAACACCAAGGCAAATTATCTTGCCCGACTGGCTAGCTCTCTGGCTGACTGCAACACCCGCAATATTACAGTAAGGACCCTTGCTAAGGTTACTCCTGATACTAACGAACATATCTTCCAGATTAGCACAGATTGGAGAAAACCCCTCCTCGATTACCTGCAGGAAGGAATTCTTCCTACCGACGAAATCGAAGCAGCCAGCTTGAAAAGCCAGGCAGCTAGGTTCACCCTGCTGGGAGGAATCCTCTACAAACGAAGCTTCTCCCAGCCTTACCTCCGATGCCTGTCCGCTGAGGATGGCATAACCGTGCTCTGGGAGATTCACGTAGGAGCCTGTGGGTCCCATATAGGGGGCATGGCCTTTGCAGGAAAGGTTTTGAGAGCCAGATATTTCTGGCCCACTCTAAAAGAGGATGCAATCAACTGGGTAAGAATGTGTGAGCAGTTCCAAAAGCACGCCCCACTCATCCACGTGCCCGCTGAGGCCTTCAAAGCACTTTCAACACCTTGCCCATTCTCCTAGTGGGGGATGGATATAGTAGGTCCTTTCCCAATCGCACAAGGACAATGCAAATTCCTGCTGGTAGCAGTGGACTATTTCAGCAAGTGGGTGGAAGCAGAACCCCTTGCCAAAATCACAATGGACAAAGTGATTAAATTCCTATGGAAAAACATTATATGCAGGTATGGCTTACCTCGCGTTCTTATTTTTGACAATGGTCGCCAGTTTCAGGGCTGGAGAATTCAGGACTGGTGTACCGACCTGGGCATCCAGCAATGCTTCACTTCCGTAGCCTACCACCAAGCTAACGGGCAGGTAGAAGTTACAAATAGGATCTTGCTGCAAGGTATCAAAACCAGGCTGGAGCAAGCAGGAGGGCAGTGGGTAGACGCCCTGCCCAGCGTCCTATGGTCTTACATGACCACTCCCAGATGCACTACAGGAGAGACTCCTTTCAACTTGGTGTACGGCTTAGAGTCCGTAATCCCTGCTGAAGCAGGTTTGGAATCCTTCCGGGTACAACACTTCGAGCAGGAAAACAATGATGCCCTGCTACGTACCAACCTAGACCTCATTGACGAAATTCGGGAGGATGCTCGAACTCGCATGGAAAGATACAAACGAAAGGTGATCAATGCCTATAATAGAAGGGTGAAGAGGAGAGAATTCCTGGTGGGTGACCTCGTGCTGAGACGGGTCAGTGCTTTGAAACCAGCAGGAAAACTGGCTCCCAACTGGGAGGGCCCTTACAAAGTGAGCCGGATTGTCAAATTCGAAGCTTACGAGCTGCAAGATGTCGACGACAGAAAGCTCTCCCGACCTTGGAATGCATATAACCTTAGGAAGTTTTACTCCTAAAAACCCTAATCTATGCTCATTACTTTACTGCCTACTTGATCAGCACTTACTGCGTGAATAAAAGAACAAGTTTTGCTCCTTTGCTATACTCTGCTTTGTCAAACAGGTTAATTACCTTACTGGCTTCGAGCCCTGATAAGTCGCCCTGTTGGCGCACTCTTACTGGTTTCCAGCCCTGATAAGCCGCCCTGCTAGCGCATTCTTACTGGCTTCGAGCCCTGATAAGCCACCCTGCCGGTGCATTCTTACTGGCTTCGAGCCTTGATAAGCTGCCCTACTGGCGCATTCTTGCTGGCTTCGAGCCCTGATAAGCCGTCTGGCTGCCACACCTGTACTGGCTGTAAAAGCCCTAATAAGTCGCCCAAGAACGAGTACATCCTTGCTCATTTTTTTTCAGACTGAAAGTCTTAATAACTCGCCCTCATAAGGCATACTTATCTAATTGTGATATCTCATACATAATAGCATGCATATGCTTACTTACTACTCGGATTATCCCTCTACTTGTTGTTTTTAGCACTTGCTTATTGCCCCTTGCAACAGGTCTTGTTATGCTCCTGCTGGATAAAGCTACCAAGCCAGACCAGCACCCGCCCTACTGACAACAGAAGGCTGTTAACAACCTGCTCCATCAGCAGGGGGATCACATGCAAACAAGGCCATGAGCTAGCATTCAGGCCTGCTACCTTGCTACAATAGGTGCTTTACTACATATGTTGGGAACTTCCTAACAGGTTATATCACTCTTACACATACGTGTATCTCTGATGTGAAACATCTCTTTCTGACAATTTGATTTATGTCAAAACCTTGTGCTTACAACAAATAGCATGAATAAATCTCATTCTTTACTATAAGGCTTGGAAGGCCTCTTCCTTTCATTACTGACATGCAGGAGGACACTTTATTTTTTGGGCACACTAAGCCCATGCCAGCTAATAAGCCGACATTCCCAGCAAGTCATTACACTAACATGCAGAAAACAAGAAACATGGCAGTAAACAAGGAATAACCAAACAACTTATGCAGGAATGCAAAAATATTCATAAAAGCAAGGAGGGGGAGAGCAGCATTCTTGGCATCAAAGTGCCAGCAAAAAATATTCGAAGCTCGCACCTGGGCACTTGCAAAACCTCACGCAGGAGGTACCAAATGTTAAGCATAAAAAGAATTGTTTTTTAATTATTCTTCCAACGGGGGGGGGGGGGGGGGACAGATTTAATTACTAGCCGGGGTGGCGCACTTCCTTCACTAGCTACAGCAAGAGGCTCTCATCTCAAGGGCACTGCATCTCCCGCCATGTGCCCAGTGAGGTCCAGGGGCATGGGGTCATCTTGAGCAGCAGGGACCTCTAGCACTAGGGCAGGTCCATCATCATCGGGTCTGGGGCTGTAGCCAGGCCTGCATTCGGGTCCAGGAAGGAGGCGTCAGCACTGGCTGGAGGATAGCCAGCCGCAGCAAATTGTTGAGTGCAGGTCTGGAAGCCGTGGTAGTAGTACTTTAGAGTCTTATCCGCCAGCAGGCTCTGGAACTCTGGGGACTTGGTGTACTCAGCCAGGCAACTCTGCCAAATACCCTCCACCAAATCTCGGCCTTCCTCGGTCTCGGGGTATCGGTGGATCAGCTCCTTCCTTTCCTTCTCAGCTTGCAGGGCCCCCTGCTCCAAACGGACATGCAAGGAGGTGGCCTCCCGTAGATGGTGTAGGCTGGCAACATCCTCTTGGTGACCCTCATCCCTTTTGAACCGCCTCCCTTAGCCTGGGGTTAGCCTCCTCCAGCTTTTCCACCCGCTTGAGGGAGCCCTCGAACAAAGGACCTCCCTGCTCCAGCCAACTGAACAAGTTGCCCCCCAGTACACAGTCCTGCACAACAAGAACAAAACAATTAGGTTATATCCATCTGGTTTAATTAATTATCGCACACTAACTTGTTTGGTACAGGCACTTACCCTACTAAGGTGAGTAGCAAAGAGGCCCAGGGCCTGAGCTCGGGGCAGGTTGTCTGCATACACCTCGTCCTGAGGTGGCCTGATCCCCTTCAGAAATTCACCAGCCCGCCTAGGCTCCCCCTTATCCAAAAGCAGGGAGTAGTCCTCCTGTAGGGTCCACTCAGGGGAGAGCTTCCTTCGTGCCGCCCTTTCATTAGCAGGGCGGGGAGTCCCCGCTCGTGTAACCGGGTGAGGAGCTGGTGGTGCCAGAGGATCGTGCTGACCCTTAGCCTTCTTGGTGGGGGTTGGGATGGCCTCATCAGAGCGTTTTCCTTTAGGGTCTCCAGTGGAGGCCGAGCTTGCAGGAGTGGAAGGAGGACTCTTGATCAGGGTCGTCTTGCAGAGGAGCCAGCACCCGGAGTCCCCTCCGCCTTATCTTGCCGCAGCTTCTGAAACATTCTTCCTGCACCCAGCAGGTAAACACAAACACGTATATCAATATGCCTCTTTCTAATCCTTTCTTGCAGCAAACAAGCAACAAAAAATATATACGGGCCACAAAAAGCATAATACTTGCAGCAGGATCCATGCTTGCCACCTTAGGGCTCAGGCCAAATTGGTGAAGAATAGCAGGGTGTACAATCTTGTGGGGATCAAAGGGGGAAGCATTCAAGCGTTCAAGCAATGCTTGGAAAGCAACAGGCCTATTTCGGGCTGAGTATTTTAACTGGTCAGGAGGGTTCACAACCCATGCCTGAAGAAACCTCCAGGACTGTGGAGAGGAGATAAAAAGAATAGTCTCGTTTCCAATCCTTCAAAGAGGACTCGGTGGACAAAAACCAAGCTTCCCCTCGGGAGGTGAAGTAAAAAAGACCAGGACCAGCTCTCTTCAGCATAAAGAATGAATGGAATTGGATAGCGGAAGGGACTTCTCCTAAATTTCTCACTAGGATGTAAAAACCAGACAGCAGACTAAAGGACTTGGGAACTAGTTGGTACAGAAGAATGTTAAACAAAGTGGCCACCTCGCAGAAAAAGAGGGGATAGGGAATCGAAGGCCTGCCTCTAGCTGGGCAAGGTAGAAACACATAAAACCAGTAGGAGAAAGATGGGGACGAGCTTCAAGAGCAGAGGCCTGGATCACGTTATCAACAGGTATCCTGTACTTATCCCGGACCCCTACTAAATCCATTTCAGTCAGCCTAGACCTATAGATACGAAAAGTGGCGGCCTCGGTCGAAACTAGAAGGTCCTCCGTCCATTTCCTGTTCCCCTCCTCTTTGCTACTTCCCTCCTCCTCACTCTCACCACCATGGTGGGAGGTAGAGTCAGAAAGCATGGGATTATCACCACCCTCGTCAGAAGGCTCCAACATATCAATTAGTACATCTTCTATGGCGTCCCTATCTATGACTACCAGACAGAGGAAAACAGGAGGGCATACCTAGTGTTAAAGCAGGGGGAAGCAAGGAATTAGAGAAAAGCTCTAGAGAATCTCGAAACCTGCGAGAGGAAAAATCGATCTCAGAAGAATTTCTTACAGACAAAGAGAGAAAAATTCGCACAAAAAGGGGGAGAAACTTACTCAGACGAAGGCAAAGTAATGGAGAAGGTAACTCCCCAAGAAAGGGGTTTTATACCTGGATAGACGAAGAGTCCCATCCGCGCAGGGCTCGGTCTCTCTCCTCCTCGCTTAGCGGACACGCCCCAATAACGCAACGCGTAAATGGACACACGCGGTATAAATTCCCTTTTCTTTCCTTTGATAACAATGATTATCCTGCTAAATCTTCTCTACAGATAAGTTCAAAGTCAGTTCAGAATCCGCATGGTATCACGCGGGCAACTTCAGCAGGAAGCCCACAGGGCAGCAGGGAGGAAGCATCACATCAGGGCATTTTCCTGCTGGTGTAGTCAGGTATATAGCTCTTGTGCTAACCTTTGCAGGACAACTTATTTCTACTCCACCAGTCCGACAGAAAGTCTCGCACTACTGGGTAGGGGGAGTGATGATGCCCCGTCAAATCCACCAGGCCAGCGCAAGAGCTAGGAGTAGGCCTCCAGGCCGGGCAGCCCAGCAGGCCAGAGCCACCAAGCCTAAACAGTAAGGTTTCTGATGCGTAAAGCCCAATTACAAACACTAATCTGGCAGGCCCACCGAAAAGGTTCGTACAACAAGCTTAGTCATCGAAAATATCGGATTCCACATCGTACAACTAGCAAACACGTAAGCCACGTCATGTTAAAAGATCTCATCTAGATTCCTAGTGGATTGGCCAGAATCTGGATGTTTCTCAGCTAGTAACTGCCTTCCCGAAAAATCAGGCAGATGTGGCAAGGTCAACTTAAACGGATATATCTTCACCAATTCAACTCCGATTTGTGCGTGGTTTGTTGGGTTAGGAATCTGACTCTTCAAGATTTCCAACAGTATATGTCACTTAACAAATATCCTTCAAAATCGGGTTCAACACTGGCTATAAAAGCAGCACACTGTACAGTCAACTTACATAACTTAGATCTGGCATTTTGGCAACTCTCAAGTAACATCTACTCTATCCTTTCACTCACTTGACACACGAAACTATCTCTATTTTTAGCATATTATCACACAATAAATCACCTTACCATTATTCTTACCTTTTTCAAGTTTCTCGTTATTTTATTTAAGTCGAACATTAGTGACTTAAGCATCAAAGTGTTAACCCCTCTCTGCAGGTTAGTCTCCCCTACAATCTTGGGACTTTCAAGGAATCCCTCGACATTTTATGGTGCTGCTGGACTCCGGTACGCATCACCGCCTAATTTTGGACGGAAACAAAATTGGACTATGAAGGGGTTTCATATACATCCAATTTTACTTTCCATCAATCTCTTCTCCCTAACCAAATACAAAACCTTTTCTTATACATCCCTTTTTACTTCCACATTTTTTTTACTCTCACTTTTTATCCCTACCAAACAAATCCTTAATGTTAAATTCAAATTGCAAGTTTGAACTTGAATTTTCTTCATCAAATTTTATTGTATCTATTATTTGATTCATAAACGACAAGTGTGCAGAACTTGAGTTTGGGTAGCGGGCGATAGAGGTATAAAAATACAATCATCTTTTTTATTTAAAAAAAATTATACACACGACGTGAACTTAATAAATAAAATAAAAAAAATAATTTGTATTAGAATGAACACTTAAACACCCTCGCGGAAAATTTTTGTTCGGACCAGGTTTGACCAAATCAAATTAATCACAGAGCAAGTGTAATACACTTGCTATGTGGTTGGTTATATTTCCTGAACTGTACACCAATCACATGGTAAGTGTATTGCACTTGTCATATGATTAGTTCAAGTTTGGACTAAAATTTCCCCATACTAGCTATCTCCTCTCTCTTATTATACATGGGAATCGAAACTATAGCAACTATCCCTTATTTCAAAAAATTGTAATTTTAGTTCTGTAAATATGAAGTAACGATTTTACTTCTGTATAAATTTATTTCGATAATTTTATCCTGTAATTTTAAGTATTTTATACATTGAGAACGAAAACGGCCAAAATTCGATAGTATGGTTGGACAAGTGCACAATGACTAACTTAATTGAGTGCACTTTTCTAGCCATTTTTGTCCTCAACGTACGAAATTTTTTAAACTACAAGACAAAATTATTAAAATGAATTCATGCAGAACTAAAATTACTAACCTCTCATACTTATAGGACTAAAATTAATTTTGTCCTCCTAATTCTTTATATAAAAACACACATAAATTACAAGAAACAATCATCCCATCTTTATACTCAAAATTAAACCAAAAAAAAGAAGGCGCCCAAAAAATTCAAAAAAAAAAAATTACCTGTGCTAACTAACAAGAATAAAATTAAAAAAATGATGAGCCTTCAAATAAATTTTCTTGGATCAGTAACATTGATCCTCCAATGCTGATCCCGGAACCCCATTTCCCTAGCCATCTTCCTGCCCCACTCCACCTCTATCTTCCTCTCCTCCGACAGCCCACAAAACCTCTGCAACCCCTCTTCCATGGCATCGTGCACCTTCCACCACCGCTCGTGCGCGGCGTCGCTCGCGTACACCCGCTGATCCGCCACGTCCCAGTTGCAGTCGTAGTCCCTGTAGCACTGCCACGGCTTGAACCCCAGATAATGCAACGAGTACAGCTTCGGCGGGTCCGACCCGAGCAGCTGGTTCTTGACGCTCGCTTCGATCGAGGAATTGGACCAGAAGTTCTTCAAGAAGTTGACCCGCCTCGGCAGCCTGTGCCACCACACGAACACCTCGTTCAAGAAACCCTGATCCCCGCCGTTGTAGGAGACGATGTCCTTCCGCCGGTCCATCAGCATGCGGAAGGTGCAGTTCGAGGGCTTGATCACCATCACGCCGGAGTTGAAAATGGATCCGTCGTTGCCTGCGGACATCTGGGGAAGTGGAAGAGGATGTCGAGGTTGGTGAAAACGACGACGTCGGAGTCGATGAAGATGATCTTGTCGTAGTCTGTGAGCTGCCACAGCCGGAACTTGCTATAGTTGTATTCTTGGGCAAAATGCTTTTTTGGTCCCGTAAGATTAGGACATTATTTGTTTCGGTACCACAATTTAAGTAGGTGGCTGTTTTAGTCCTATAAAACACGTTTTTCAGCTTTTTTGGTCCCAACACATGACATTTTAAGATCAAAAAAATTGAAAAAATATATTTTATGGGACTAAAACAACCACCTACATTTGTGACAAAAAAAAACTGAAAAACGTGTTTTATGGAACTAAAACAACCACCTATTTAAGTTGTGGTACCAAAATAAATAATACCCTAATCTTACGGGACCAAAAAAGCATTTTACCCTGTATTCGTTGTAGGAGCCCTTCTCAGCTCGCAGGTTTGCAGATCCGTTTGATGAAGGGTCACCCGGCCCGGGAGACAGCTTGGCGGGCGGGTTCGAAAATGAAGGGTCGAGGAGGAGGATGAGGTCGCGGTGGGTCCGGGTTTGGAGCTGTGGGCTAAGACGATTGCACCACACATAGGATTTGGAGGAGTGGAGAACCGTGGCGTAGGCTTCTCGTTTTTGTGGCTTTTGGGCGATGGCTTCCATCTTGGATACATCGTACACTCGATTGGTTTTTGTACTAATACTTGATTAGCAATGATTGTGTAATTTTTAAAAATTAGTACGTCGAGACTAAAAATAATCAGAATTAGCTAAAATGCCCGAAAATACTGTATCGAATTAAGTTGGTGGCATGCATGTCATGTGCACTTTTCCAGTTATTTTAGTAAATTTCGTCATTTTTATTCTCAATATGCGAAAATTTTCAAATTACAGGACAAAGTTTGTTAAGGGTGAATTTAGCTTGATGGATTTGAATTTGAGGGAAGAGTTCGGAGAAATGATTTTAAACGACTCTGTTTGGAAAGAATTTAAAATCTATTAAGATTTAACAAAACGTAGTTCAAAATTAGAATTGAAGGATCTGAAATCCTTTAAAATTAGAATTATCCGAACTAATTCAAATGATTTGTTATTAAGGATTTGAAATTCATAATTTTGAATTTTTCAATCCAGATGCAATCTAAATTGATTGATACAGAGCTAAAATTTCCACTCCATACTTATAAAACTAAAATTGTCATTTTTCTTGCTATACTAGGTGCTTTATACATTGATGATTGTCACATATTTCATATTTTCAAAAAGTGGGGTTGAACAAGTAAAAGTATTGATTGTATTTTCTATTATTAATCATGTCGCATCTTCTATTTTATTTAGCATTACATGCTATGTGTACAACATGGATATTATTAATTTATTGTATTTAAGGAAAAATCTTATACGCATGTATATATATATATATATAGGGAATGAATAAAATGGATAGTTTGAGAATTGTGTATTATAAAATCGAAGCAAGAGCTGGACACTTTATTTTTAAGACAATTATTGCCCCGCTCTGGTGCTCATGGAATTGGCAATTTTTTTCCCAAGATTCAACAACTTACTATTTCAATGAATTTTATAAAATAAATTATTTATGACAGAATTATATAATTATTTTTCTTACTTCGAACATATCTATGTTATTACTCTAATTTTTAAATTCAAAATATAATTATTTAATTAAATATTAAAATAATTTTCAAACTCAAAAGTGTTTTAGATGTAGTATTCAATAGTCTAAGACTTACTTCTAAGAAACTTACAAAACTAAATACACGTAAAAATTCTATGAAAGTTAAATTCAAAAAATATAAATATTGATATTAATTACTATATTAAAATTGTAAAAATAAAATTAAAACCATAGTGACGCGATTCCTTTGAATAACTTGTATGAGTTGTTATTCTGAAGTAGTTTTTCTTAAATAATATAAATTCTTAATTTCGCTTCTTATTTGAATTTTAAAAAAAATTATTATGAAAAAATTCGACACGTATATAAATTCTAAAAATAAAATTCTATCATCGTTACATAATTAATTGGAATATTGCCGGATCGAGTAGTGTGTATATATATATATATATATATATATATATATCCATCTAAACAATTTCGAGTTTCTGGAAATTCTTCTACCACTTAATGATTTTATTCTGAATAATAAGTAATTTATTTTATAAAATTCATTCAATCAAATTGTTGAACCTTAATTACAAGATCATATCCTTAAAGTAAAAGTGCAATTGAAGTATAATAGGGGAGGGGGTAAAGTAGAGCTTTTACCCTTATTTTTTGGAATAATTACATTTATATTCCCCAACTATTTACATAAATTATTCCTATTTTTTGAGAAATTATACATACACCCACTAGAAACATGAACATCATTTGCACAAATCAATTACACATACACTTTCCAAAAATGTCAATATTATTACACAAACTACCTTTAGTTTATATAATTATGTAACAAATTGAAATAGGTTGTATAAATAGACCATAAATCAGGATTATAAATATAATTATCCCTTCTATTTGGTAAATTACAGTAACAACTCCTGAAGTTAGGTTCAATTACAAATATCTATTGTCTTTTATGAAATTACAGCTACACCCCTGAGATTTAATTACAACTACATCCCCCATTTAAAGGCAAATCTTATACTAATACCCCCTAAAAAACATTACGCTAACACCCCTCAGGAAGTGTAGCTATAATTTCACAAAAATAAAAAATATTTGTATAATTGAACTTAACCTGAAGGAGTTTCAATGTATTTTACTGTTCTTTTAATGTGTTTGGTTAAGTGGAGAAGTGTTTACTTAGAAGGTAAGGTTAGTTAGATTTTGATTTGGTAGAGCTTTGTTTTCCAATAGAAAGTGCATCAAACATGCTCCAAAATAAAATAGACCACATAGCAAAACATGCAGTGAGAGTGGCAAGCTGCGCCTGTAGCTCAGTGGATAGAGCGTCTGTTTCCTAAGCAGAAAGTCGTAGGTTCGACCCCTACCTGGCGCGTTCATTTTTGAGTTTTCATTACATTTTATTTTTTATTTTTTTTAAAAAAAAGAAATAATTTCTTTTTCTTGTCGCAATTCCGTTGTTCTTAATGATAAAATTTGCCAATGTAATGTGTAGGGAAAATGTGGTAATTATCAATAACAAAGAGCTATTAACACCTTTCTTAGAAGCAAGACTGATTGAATGAGTGACTGATTGAGCAAAACTTGATCAAATTTACCTCATTGCTAAAAGAAGCAAAAATGAAGTTAGATGGTGTATAAACATACCTTTGTCATCCCACAATGGCCGAGCCAAGTTACATGATCCGACCGGCATTGTTACTTTCTGCTCCAACCGCCACATTTCCGGCCTATAGTACCACCACTCCCCCTTCGTCCCAACCAACTCATCACACCGGAACAACTCCACCATCGGCATACACTGGCTCAGAAGCACCACCTTCATCCTCCCACCCCACTCCCACCGGCCCCTCCTCACCCCCATATCTGCCACCAAGAGTTGCACTTGAAGCCTAAACACATCCCTATTCCACCCCTCCTCTGGAGACTTGCATGGCAACTTAGCCACAATCATGTCCATCTTTTCGTACTTGTCCAAGTCCGGCATTGGGATCTCAGGGCACATTGAGCCGGAGTACTCTTCCTCTTCGTTTATCTACTCAGGGAACAAGGCCTTCCATTCAAACATGTCGGACACTCTCTCAAACGGTATTGGGACGACGTGTCCATGAGCCTCCCATTCAGAAACATCTTCATTGTCCATGTTCACCATCCCTATCCTCATTCTCGTCCCTATGCCACTCAAGAAACTTGGCTTTTCCCTCTTGATCAACTCCCTTCGGGGCTTTGGTTCGTTAGGCGCCTCCAACACTGCTTTCATCTTAGTCCTACCGTTCTCCATCTAATCACAAAGAAAAACGAACTCATATAAGATCATGAATCAGCTGTTGAACGACCACCTTATCTAAAAGTTTAAACTGTCAGAGAGGAGAATCATTTAATATTTGAAAATCACTGAGGTCAGCTCATCTTACCTTATGATGGCAATCACAGAACGAGCATCTAACCAACGATGTTGCCTGCTGGTGGTAGTCGGAGGCAGACATGCACAAGAGAAGGATTGTATAGAGAATCAAGAAGAATGCCAAGAAAACAAGATTGATTCTGATGATCAGGGCTTTCGCGGAAGCCGACTTGATCATCTTTGTGAACACCATGATCATAATAGGGAAAAAAGATTGTGTATTTATGAGGTTGGATGTAGTTTTTTTTTTCTTTTTTTTTTTCTTTACCTCAAATGAGTATGAATGATCAGTATAAGGCATTGGTGATCAGTGATGAATTGTCACTGTGGAACTAGTAGAAGAAATTGGAGGGGTTGATGAGGGAGAAATTTTTAACAAAGACAGGTATATGAAAGCAGTGGATTGATGAGGTCCAAGTCTTGAACCTGAAGGTGTGTTGTTTCCAGAAAGATGGTTGTGAAGTTCCCAAACTGCCCTTAGGGCTTTTTTTCTTCCAAGATTTGAAGTTACAAACACCCCTTTCTTTTGATTATTTTGTCCAAGTTGAATCACAGTGGATAAAGATTATGCTATTAACCATGTGGGAAACATTTTTTTTTTTCTTCATAATATCAATGTTGGTTCACCACCTTTCCTCGGTACTCGTACCCATTAATTATCTTTTACGGACAAAGTGTTAATATTAGATCACTTGATCGTACCTCTCTAATCTTATTTTTGTCCTTTAACTTTTTAATTTTTAGGTTTTAATATATTCTTGAGGGCTAGAGTTTGATCATAAAAATAGTCTAGTTAAATCTAGTTGGGACAACATTGCCATAAACTTTTACTAGACATAATTTTGATAAATGCACCTCAATTAATAGCAAATTAACTCATCCAATAAATCTATTTTGCCAAATATATATATATATGTAAGGATAAATTACAAAGAACTTTCTTAAAATTATCATAACTATAAATAACCCCTCGTTGTTTGAAAAATTACAAATACTCGTACAATTAATGGTCTTCTAACAATACCCCTTGTACAGGCCATTCCCCTTATTTTTTAGACGGTCGTTAATTTCAGGGTACTTGTAATTTTTCAAATGATGGATATTTATAATTATAACAAACTTCATGAGAGCCAACTATAATTTACTCTAAATATAATGTCCATTCTTTCCAATTATCTTAAAATATAGAGAAAACATAAAACACTTAACCTTTGGTCGTCTATGATTTTTACATCAAATTCTTTAATCTGGGCTGCAATGTTTAGGTTTGATTGATAATCACACCACACCTGACCAAAGACAAGTCATAAGAGTATGTTGGCCTGTCACATTTCTGGACTCGAACATTGATATGTTTGATGAACTATTAACCTCAGTCTTCTGATCCTCATTCTAGTGAATGATTAGTCTTGAACTTGAGGTTGTTGATGTTGTAACATTGCTTGCTAATCCTATTCGGGTCCGGCCGAAGAAATCATAGATGTCCGAAAAGATTATAGGATAAATTACGCCAAGCTCCCTTAAGATTTAGTATAAATATAAATACTCTACCTCAAGATATTGTGTCTGGAGAAGTGGATAGATAGGACTAGTACTTTCTCGATCAGGACCCTAGCTTTATTGCGAGTCAAAAACAAAGATGGATTCCCCTTCTATCTTTAGTACTAGAGATGAACGAATTCCATACGCCCAAAATTTAGATCCAAGAATTTTTTGGGTCTTGGAATTTCATGAAGGCGGAGCCAAAACGAGAACGACTTCAGTCGAACAACATATATAGTAAATAGAAGTGGAAGAGCCTTTCCTTTCGTTTTAAACAACTCTAAATGAAAGGAGCCACCACAGCTGTATGCACAATCAGGGGCGAAGCTAGGTCCCGTCGAGCCCTAGCGGCCGATAGGGTTTAGCTTCGGTGTATAGCTATTAGCCTATCAAGTTCGAGGCTTAAACTTGTTTTGTCTATTAAAAATATTAATAATAACAATTCAAATTAACTTGTTTAAAGAATATTTTTTCAACATCCCCATTTTTAGTTTATCTTAACTAGTTATAACCATACCGTTTTCACTTAGCCAAGAAGAAAAAATTGCTACCTTATGATTTTTTCAACACCATGTTATAAATTTTTTCCAAAATTCCTCTTGCTTTTATGTTATATGTTATTGCTTTTCAATTTCTATATTTCGATTTTCAATCAATTTGTTTCTTTTGATAGTTTTGTAATTATGTTTAATTTATTAGATAAACAAAATTTTAGTTTCTTTAGATTAGTTATTTTTTCAGTTCTTGCAGAGAGAGTGCCCAAAAAAATGTACAAATTGATCAAAAGAAACTTATTGTTTATGCCGGTTTTTTATGTTCATTATTTGAAATTTTAAATTAGTTGTTTATTGTTTTATTTGGTAACTTTTTATTCTAGCATCTCAAGACAAATAAACAAGCTTATATATAAAAATTGATTATGATTTTTTTTTTTTTAAATTATGATTATGTGAATGTAAGTTTTAATTTTCAAATAATGGATAAATTTATTATTAAGAGAATGCGAAAATTTTTACTTGTAAAATTTAACCTACCCCTCGTTGGGATAATAGCTATAAGAATTAATTGTATTTATATCGCTGTATTTATTTAATTTATGATGATTATTATAGTAATTTTATTTTTTATGAATTTAATATTTTATTTATCAAACTAATTAATTATATTTTGATAGGGCTAAGTTGACGTTCTGGCTCTGCCACTGTGCACAATGATTTGATTTTGGTGCATACAGAGCGAATCGAAGTGCGTAAGCCCCTTTAGAGTAGAGATAGAGGCGGTCCATTGAAGAAATCAAATCAAAGAATCCACAAAAAAGCGGAAGAAAAGAAGCCCATGGAGAAGGACACAACCAACAATAACCTGCAATGGACTATCAAAAAAAGGGCGAATATTAAATTCAAAAAAAAGCTGATGATAAAAATAAAGTCCACCGCTCAGTTACGCACTTCGCTCGCTGCAGAAAATCAAACCAAAATGCAGCTGATCCTATCCCAATAACAAAAAAACCTAATTTGAATGATCCTGTATTAAGAGGTAAATTGGCTAAAGGTATGGGTCACAATTATTACGGAGAACCCGCATGGCCCAATGATCTTTTATATATTTTTTTAGTAGTAATTCTAGGTACTATTGCATGTAACATAGACGTAGCGGTTCTAGAACCATCAATGATTGGTGAACCGGCAGATCCATTTGCAACCCCTTTGAAAATATTACCTGAATGGTATTTCTTTCCCGTATTTCAAATACTTCGTACAGTACCCAATAAATTATTGGGTGTTCTTTTAATGGTTTCAATACCTGCAGGATTATTAACAGTACCCTTTTTAGAAAATGTTAATAAATTCCAAAATCCATTTCGCCGTCCAGTAGCGACAACCGTCTTTTTGATTGGTATCGCGGTCGCTCTTTGGTTGGGTATTGGTGAAATATTACCTATTAATAAATCCCTAACTTTAGGTCTTTTTCAATTTGATTCAATTGTAAAATAACACGACGTGTGTATCTAGGAATAGTCGGTTCAAAGCGAATTCTCCCTAGATACATCTATTGAATAAAATTCTGAATTTCTTTCAAATATATGAATTGTGCTACAGATTCAAAACCTATTTTCATCTTAATTAAAAAATACGAAAAAAAATCCAATAGATTTAAAGCTTCTTTTTTGGTAAATCAATTGCGAAATATTTTTCTAGAATGCCCAATATCTGTTTTACATCTTCTACGCGAAAATGTTCAATTTTGATAAGATCTTCTTGACTGTTATTCAAAAGGTCCAATAATGTATATATATTGGACCTTCGGAGGCAATTATAGACCCTGGGAGACAATTTGGATTGATCAATAAAAATCAATTTCAATGCTATTTTGTTTTTGTTTTTTCTGAGTTTATCCAATTGATCGTGAAAAGTAAAAGGGGATAAAGGAACTGTGCGTTGATTGTCCTCTAAAGGTAAGTTTTCTTCTTCCTTATGTAAAAAGGGAATAAATAAATCAATCAAATTTCGGGAGGCTTCATGAAGTGCTTCTTTCGGAGTTAAACTCCCATTTGTCCATATTTCGAGAAATAGTATCTCTTGTTTTTCATTCCCATTCCCATAGGAATGAATACTATGATTCACATTTCGAACATGCATGAATACAACATCTATAGGATAACTTCCATCTTGAAAGTTATGTGGCATTTTTATAAGATATCCGCGATTTCTCTGGATTTCTAATCCAATACAAAAATGAATTGGTTCTGTCAAGCTAGCTATATGTTGTGTATTGTCAACGATTTCTACATAAGGTGGTAAGATGATATCTTGAGCAG
The DNA here is from genome assembly GCA_034509735.1 of Sesamum alatum. Lineage (NCBI taxonomy): Eukaryota > Viridiplantae > Streptophyta > Magnoliopsida > Lamiales > Pedaliaceae > Sesamum > Sesamum alatum. The sequence continues at coordinate 16,126,108 of JACGWO010000011.1, forward strand.
TTACATATCCAGGATCCTTGACACAAATAGACGCGTCACAAGTTCCATATAGGTTACTTCTCAATACAATTTCTTTCAAATTCATTAAAATTTCATGGACCGATTCTTTCAAATTCATTAAAATTTCATGGGGACGTTCTCAGATTTTACACGTGTGATACATGTTCCTTCTATTTCTCCAAGCAAAGCTCTTCGCATGGCAATGCCTATTATGTCGGCTTGGCCTTTCATAAGTGGAGACAGAATAAAGCGCCCATACTAAAGACGTTTACTGTCTGTTCTTGATTCAACACACTTCCACTGTAGTGTCCGAGTAGATACTGTTACTTTCTCTCGAACCATAGTAATATTTTTTTATTTGATTGAATTATTTATTTCTCTTGTTTCTCTGGAAATTTTTTCACTGTTCATTTCTACACACGTCTTTTTTTTGGAGGTCTACAGCCATTATGTGGCATAGGGGTTACATCCCGTAGAAAAGTTAATAGTATACCACTTCTACGAATAGCTCGTAATGCTGCGTCTCTTCCGAGACCGAGACCTTTTATCATGACTTCGGCTCGTTGCATACCTTGATCTACTACTGTAATCGAATAGCATTTGCTGCTGCAGTTTGAGCAGCAAAGGGTGTCCCTCTTCTCATACCCTTGAATCCACAAGTACCGGCCGAGGACCAGGAAACCACCTGACCCCGGACATCTGTAACTGTGACAATGGTATTATTGAAACTTGCTTGAACATGAATAACTCCCTTTGGTATTCTACGTGCACTCTTACGTGAACCAATACGTACATTCCTACATGAACCAGTTCTCGGTATAGCTTTTGCCATATTGTATCATCTCATAAGTATGAGTCAGAAATATATGGATATATCCATTTAACATTCTTTATTTGTACATTGAGCCCTTTAGCGAGTCTAACTATCCTTGTCTTTGTTTATGTCTCGGGTTGCAACAAATTACTATAATGCGCCCCCGCTTACGGATTAGTCGACATTTTTCACAAATTTTACGAACGGAAGCTTTTATTTTCATATTTGTCATTCCTTATCTTAATTCTGAATCTACTTCTTGGTAGAAAATAAGTTTCTTGAAATTTTTGATCTCGAATCGTATTGAATAAAAACCACCTAATCTTTCGAATTCTTGTTTAGGAGTCGATAAATTATACGTCCTCTAGTTGAATCATAACGACTTACTTCAATTTTGACTTTATCTCCTGGCAGTATCCATATAAAACTACGTCGGATCTTTCCTGAAACATAACCTAGAATCAGATCTTCATTATCTAACCGAACCCGGAACATGCCATTGGGCAGCGATTCAGTAATTAAACCTTCATGAATTCATTTTTTTTCTTTCATTTCAGGTAAAGCCCCCTTGAAGTATCAACTAATGGAGGAGAAAAGATATTAGACAACTCACCCCCTTTCTTTTTTTTTTCTTTTTTTTTTTTTTACAAATAGGAAGAGGTTTCGGATCCCATTTGGATATTAAAAGGATTACCATATATAACACAAAATTTCTTCACCGATTCCTTCTAGTCGAGCCTCCCGGTCTGTCATTATACCTCGAGAAGTAGAAAGAATTACAATTCCCATCCCACCTAAAATTCTAGGAATTCGTTGCGAGTTACAATAGATTCGTAGACCGTGTCGACTGATCCTTTTTAAATTTAAAAAATTTCTATAGGGTCTTTTCCTATTCCTTCTATGTCACAAGGTTAAAACCAAAAAATATTTATTTTTTTCTTGATGTTTTCTAATGTTTTCGATAAAACCTTCTCGGAAAAGTATTTTAACAATATTTTCGGTAATATTAGTGGATGCTATGCGAACAACTCTTTTTTTTTATCCATATCAACATTTCGTATAGAGGTTATTATCTCAGCAATAGTGTCTCTACCCATGATGAACTAAAATTATTGGTGCCTCAAAATTGGATATAATCAACATGTTTTTCTTTTTTCTTTATTGGTTTATGAATATGAATTTTTCAAGGTATATGCGTGAGTCACAATCTACGAATTAATCTAATCTGAATTTCTTTTTTTCAAATACCCCAAAGACATCGCAATCTCAGTTTATTTTATAATACCTCGGGAGCTAATGAAACTATTTTAGTAAAATTTAATTGTCTCGATTCCCACGGGATTGCACCAAAAATTCGAGTTCCTTTTGGATTTTCTTCTTGATCAATCACAATTGCAGCATTGTCATCATATCGTATTATCATACCGTTGTCACGTTTAAGTTCTTTACAGGTACGAACAATTACAGCTCGGACTACTTCTGATTTTTCTAGGGGCATATTTGGTATTGCTTCTTTGATCACAGGAACAATAACGTCACCAATATGAGCATATTGACGATTACTAGCTCCTATGATTCGAATACACATCAATTCTTGAGCCTAGCTGTTATCCGCTACATTTAAATGGGTCTGAGGTTGAATCATATCAATTTTTTAGTCTATTCTTCCAATGCAAAGGATGAAGAAAATAAAAGAAATATTGTTTGTCCAAAAAAAGAAACTTGCGGTTTTGTTTCATCCCCAAGACTCATTTCTGTCGATTCTACGTTTTTATCCTTTATCCCGAAATAATAAATTGAGTTCGTATAGGCATTTTGGATGCTACTATTAAAATAGCCTTTCTAGCTATATTTTTGGTTAGTCCACCCATTTCATATAGTATTCGCCTCGGTTTAACAACAGCTACCCAATATTCAGGGGATCCTTTCCCCGAACCCATACGTGTTTCAGCAGGTCGTACTGTAATTGGTTTGTCTGGAAATATACGGACCCATATTTTTCCACCACGGCGTGCATTTCGTGCCATTGCTCGTCGACCTGCTTCGATTTGTCTAGATGGGATCCAAGCAGGTTCAAGTGCCTGAATAGCATATTTACCGAAACAAATATGATTACCGCGATAAGATATTCCCTTCATTCTTCCTCTATGTTGTTTACGGAATCTAGTTCTTTTGGGGTTATAGTTGATGGTTGTTTCGGAATTCCATCTCTACTACAAAATTGGACGTGAGAGTTTCTTCTCGTCCAGCTCCTTACGAATAAAAGGATTTCAAAATTTAATTTGAATTAATTTGAATAGATATTAGAACATTTTTATAAAAAATTTGATAAATAATAGTTTTTTTTTCTAACGTTCTAATAAATCTTTATTTTGTTTTGTCCTTTATCCAAGTTTACCAATTCAAAAAAAAAAAAAAAAAGAAAGTTTTCGCGGGGGAATATTTACTCATGCAATCTCTATTTCAGTCGTAGCACTTGTTCGTGACTTCTCAGAATAGATGAATTGATTTCTGGCTCATTTCGCCATCCCGACTAGTGAATCAGCAAGATTCATTTGTTCAATAAAATCTTTTGCATTCATAGGTTCCATCGTTCCCACTGCTTCGTATTTAATAGTTAGGTCAGAATTTTCCAACGGAGCTCATAATCCAATTTATTCTTAAGTCAACCTTCTTAGTCTTTATTGGCTCGAAGCCCTTGATTTTTTTCTTCTATACGAAAGATTCATTTAATATTTCATTATGGATGAATCAAGTAGTATTGATGCTTTATTAAACTGTCTTTTATGAGATGACTCATAGACCTTACATATTGGAATTCTATATCATATATATTCCTTTTCTCTCTTTCTCTCATCCTTCCAGTTATCCACACCTTTCTTCTGTATTTTGCTTTAAACTTAGAATGAAAGTTTATTTAAAAAAAAATTCAGTTGCTACAAAGATATGACCAATTTAGCATATCTTGACTGGTTCTTTAGATCCAGATAATACGAAGTGATGAGTTGGTTTTCATACTATCGGGCCGGTCTCTTTTTAATCCTAACCTTAAAAAAACCAACGAGTCACACACTAAGCATAGCAATTATATCAAAATAAAGGTCAATCGAATTTTTATTCAACCCTATAGAAATAGGAATTTGTTTGATTG